>JAAOAQ010000830.1:0-10913 GCA_013396025.1 Fusarium phyllophilum | reverse complement strand
AATTAAAGTAATATAAGTTATAAAATAAGTTTAAAAAAGCAATTTTAATTTTACTTTTTTTACCTCTATTAATTAAAATATATTACTAAGTCTAAATACTAAGATAAAAGAACCTTTACTTGCTTTTTTTATATTTAAATTACTACTTAAATTAAATAATTAAAAGCGCTGCTTTACTCTGTTAGCCCTCTGCAATTCCATTATATAATGTCATGCTTACAATCACTTTCTATAGGGGCGTTGGACCTTTTAAAAGATAGCAAGTGAATGCATGTTATAGCTTTTAATGCATAATGGCTTGTGCTGGCCCGCATGCAAGCGGCATGAATTATCAGCAGATATAGGAAGATGACTTTTATCTTTAACAAGTCTATTATATAATACTAGATCTATGTTTAATAAAACCTCTAGGACTAAGAATAGCCCTCTATCTTATAAGTGCCTAGTATTAGAACTGCAAGGATCTCATTAAAAATATATAGAAATTCATAATGTTTAAATCCTGAAATGATTAATATACAGTTAGCAAATAAGACTGTATATCTCTAGCAAAATATATTGCTTAGTAGCATGGAATTTCTTGCATATCAGGACCCTGCTAGCCTGCAAACCGAGGCCCTGGCCTAATTGCGTTTGTATAAACAGGCAATTAAGTACATACTTAGACATTTTTTCTAATTATTGTCAGTAAGTGTTCCTACACGTAATAGCAACGATGGCAGCTTACCTTTCCCTCATATTTCAATGGCTATGGCCATTATCTCTGCTGGCATTAAGCTAAGGATAGCGGTATCATTGCTAAAGATGTCTTTAGGCAACTTATACTATATTATTAAAACTGACCTTATTACTAAGTGCCACTAATATTAACAGCATCAATATAAACCGCTGTATTATAATATAATAAATTATCTTTAAGATATTTTAAAATTTAATTCTAGCTTTATTTTTCTTAGTTAGAAATAGATTAAGTAGTAACGCTGTAGACGCGTTAACTACCCTAAGCCTGGCGATCCGCAAAAGGGTTAATCCATGGATTATCGCTCGCGTTGCCCAATCAACCGGTAATATCCACTATCATTGGCGTCATCATTATCCATCATAACGAAACAGCCAAGATATTTTTCTATTATCATCTTAAATAAGAACGAACACTTTCGAATACACGCGCTGCAAAAAATTATATCAGATCACATCACATTACATCCATGAACAACACCTTTTCTTTTGCCTTTATCGAGGATTGGCTCACTTCAATCGATCCATTACCTGCGACAAAAACAAAGAAGCGAGACCGAGACCCGTTAATGACGACACCTCCACCATCGAAATCTGGCAGTCAAAGCCAGGGTGTTGGATCCCCGAATAAACGTCAGCGGCTCGATAGCGATGATACGAGCGACAACATAGAGACAGGTTGGGTGCAAGAGGAAGAGATGGATGGAGAAACACCGCGTTCGAATATTCATCAGCGCCGACCGAATCTACAACCTATTGCGTTTCGAGGATACAAGGCACCTGGCAGTGTCGGTATCGCGCCATCGCTATCAGACTCTCTGACATCAGAAAACTCCAGTCAGAACCAGTCGCCGTCAGAGAAATCAAGCGTCAGAGGCCGGAGGAGGAGAAGCCCTCTCAAGTCTGCGAATAGTCTTTGGGTGCTCGACCTGCCAGTACTTCCAGTCCGTATGGGCGATGATCCTCTTCAGGTTCTGCCAGATGATGTCCAGGACATGTTCAAGAGTATAGACGACATCGTTACCGACCACATTGACGTTTTCCCATCAGAGATACGCAACGACATAGAAGCCATTATGCCTCGAGCGCGAAAAAAGAATGCTTGGTTTCGACGTGCAGGATCAACTGATCAGCAACAACAACAAGACGAACCCAACACATTCCCCCGCTCTCGCAAACCAATGTCACCTCTTGATATCGCATTGCATGAGCTAGACTTGTTACGCGATATTGTCATGACAGCTCAAGACTGTCAGGTCTATGCCCGAGCTGAGGTCTCATGGAACATCCAAGTGCATCAGCCGCTACTACAACATGCCCTTGCTAGCCATGCTACGGTCCAGGTTGAACCCTCCCTCACAGCAAGGACCTTGGCTCCCTTCTCGCCTATGACGAGTGGACGTGGCGGAGGCAGTGTTATTGAGAATAAGATGATTGATTTCTGCCTTAGCCTTTGGCTCAATGACGGAAAACCTCGACATCTGCTTGATAATACGAATACCCATGCCCAGATTAATCCAGCCGATGCAAAGCTCATGTCAGCAATTGCAGAAAAAGTCTGGTCTCAGCCCTCGGACACTCAATCCATCAACCAAACAGGATACCCACCGTTGCAATTTGCCCCAATTGCTTGCAACATTGAAACCAAGATATCGAGTATCCAACAAGATGGCGAGCTACAGCTTTCGGTTTGGACGGCGGCGTGGTTTCAGCGTATGGCGATGCTCGTTCCTGAACGGATTGCTCAACATGGCATTGTCACCCTTCCACTGCTGTATATAGTCGGCCATGACTGGAAGTTGTCTTTCGCGAGCTGGCGGGAGAACAGGATTGAGATAATAGGGCCCCTTGTGTTGGGAGATACGAGGACGTTGTTGGGGTCATACACTATTGTTGCTGTTTTACGCAAGATTGGTGACTGGATTGTGACTGTATATCGTGCCTGGATTGAGAAGATATTTTTATAAGTTATGCTGCAAGCAAGGCCCATACAACTAACTGCACAAGGTAGACCCATTTCCTGCACCACTCTGTGCTGGTTGCCTGTTTCTGGCCTCCAATAGAAAGCCACACTGTATCGAGATGGCACTTCTGGATGCAACGGCTGTTGTAAATAGAGCCTACAGGCATGGGACGTTTCCTACACTACATCGTGACGGTCTTCACGCAGTTAGCTTGCTTATCGGCGTACTAATGCGGCTGACCACCTTCGACGGGGTCGGCAACACATGTGTTTGACATGTTTAAGGAGTATTTAATGAGCCAATAATCCAAGGCAAACATCAGTCCAAGTCTTTCCTGCCTTCTTTCTACCTTTAACCTAGACCATCGCGTAAGGCCCTCTCACCACCTCAAGACATGCTGTCAATCTCACGAAATCAGATACAAGATGTGTAAGACATTGATCCCTCGAAAGACGAAGCTCTGCCAACATGTCTCATTGAAGAGCGAGCCATGACCATTCCTTAGCCGGACAACTGCGGCAATTGTGGGACTATCAAACGAACGGAATACCTCGGCTCAACAGTGGAAACGGACCCGTGCGAGGACTGCATAGCGAATAAAGTGTTTGTCAGAAATCCGGCTGGTAGATGGGTTCGATCATCTTAGACTGGCCTTACGGCATGGTCTTCTCGATGATGGAGACACAAGGAGTTCGAGGACAAGACACTGACCAGTGCTTGGTGGTTGGGATGATGCTGTGTGGGGGACAGACGCGCTATTCTCATATCATTAGAAGACAATATAACTAGCAGGTCATTAATTGTTCTAGAGTCCCGCTTTGGGCTATCGTCTTGGACTCATGCATCCTTGCTTTGACCCAAAGAGGATCCTCCTCGCAAGTGACTCTCCAGGCATCTCCATTTACAGCAGCAATGTCAGCAGCGAGTTTTGTGATGGACTTATATCGGCCATGCCAGCAACTCCATATAACCCCATCGCATTCCGAGTGGCCGATTAGGGGAAGCTCCATACTCTGTAGCTTCTGCATAAGAATTGGACCGTGATCCGGACCCCACCATTGGTCTTCAAACGGATCGTAGCCGCGAGTCAATGAATAGAAGACCGACCCAATGGCGAACTGTTCAGTTCGGCAACCAGCCTTTCCATACGTCCCGCGAACTAGGCCGCCCTCGTCGCCAAGAAGTCTGGCGAATGGCTCCGTTCCAGACAACATATCTTCTCCTATCTTGAGTGTACGGTCAAAGTCTGCTAGCTTCACGTGTCCAGCAGGACACAAAAGCATGTTCCCGGGACGAATGTCGCAGTGGGCCAGACCAAGTTCTTCAAGCCAAGCGGCAGCAGCGCCAAGCTGCTTCATCCAACGGAAGCAACGCTCTAGGGGTTGTCTTCTCACAACCTCTATCACTCGCTGAGATGACTCGTCTCTCTACTGTTCTTCCCTGAGAAGGGATGCAAGATCCCCATTGGTGGCATATTCTAGGAAGATCGCTTTCTCGGTTCGGTAGAAACTTCGGACAATATACGGCGACGGAGGATGGCGCTCAAGTATGTCGAAAATAGTTCGTTCATTGGCCAAGTTGCAATCTCGACCAGGGCGGACCTTCTTGACAACGATATATTTGTTCAACTTGAACGTAAATCCAGTGCTACCAAGGCTGAGCAGACGAGGTCCAATTTGTGCATGCACCGAACGACTTGACTTCTCCATAGCCTCCATGAGCATCGACAAGGAGGCATTTGGGGGTAATCGTGACGCGATCGTGGCGAGTTCTTCGTGCGCTCGGGGTGCTAAGAGGTGTCGGTAGGACTGGTAGGATGACCATGCCACAATATTGCTCGAGCCAGGCAGTGCCAGGCTCCTCTAAGACCACCTAAGCATAGAAGTGGTTGTGCTGGAGTTTCTTGAGTTTGGAGACCGGAAGCGTCGTCCGCACTACATCCAGCGTTTACCCTTTCTTTATTCCTCAGGCATCAACTTGAGGGAGCTTAGACGAATCATCTGTGTTTCCGAATTACCCTAGGCCCCTGTGTTCCTCATCGCATCGCAAATCAGGTAGACGGTTACGAGGTCTGTGCTGTGCAATGCACCATCGCGAGGATATGAGGATGGGAAAATCTTTAACTCTGTCAATGCTGTGAAGCATTGATGCAGGCTAAGCTCCAAGGATTTTGTCATTTGTGGGGAGATATCCGCTACCATTCCCATCGCGCAGAACTGCCATTAAGCACCCATTCTGCCATGCGTCAATCTTCATATTCTGGGCTAAAAGAGGGACTCGACATTTCATTGTTGTCTTAAAAGCCTTGCATCTGACTTTAGTGCGGCGGTTCCTGGGCTAATTTTAGAAGACATCGGGGCCTCAGCTTGAGTCTCGAGTATCCAGGGCTAATTATATCCACCACTGGGGCCTGTTGGTTGTGTTGTCATCAGGTTGACAGTCAATTCTGTAGCCCCCTTCTGCTTTCGATCGATGGGCAGTGCAACGATATTGTATTATACGTGTATAGATTGAAGCTGCTTTCGCCTGTAAGGGAGACCCGGACCTATAAGACGACATTGGAGGATTTAAACCATGGCAGGAATATGACCTGCCTTCCAGCAAGCGGTTCAGCTTTGGCCCCGGTGATCTGAATTTCGGTGTTGGTCTTGACTGTGAGAGTCTCGGTAGTGGATTCAGAAGCAGTGATCTTATTAACAGAGTGGGTGCTACAAGAAATTACTGGCGGTGAAGCCGCCTCTTCTGACGGCAGCATATGAGCAAGCTCTTGGGTGAACGGTGAGAAAGAAGAGATCGTGTAAGCGGTTGCCAATTCCTGGCACTCTTCGGCATGGTATATCTGCTCTGAACTTGAAACAAGTCGTCGGTCGTTGGGAAACTAGGCAGCAACGAGGAAGTAGTTCCAGAAGGGGCCCTAAAAGATGTTAGTCTGATCAAGACTGTGATGATGCAACTCACGATTGAGCAATTGATGTCAATTCGGCTGCTTCGAGACTGATGCGACCCTCTAACTCGAGTGGGAATGATTCGTCGCGTCGCATATGACTTGGGGCAAGTGGCCATTGGCATGGCGCCTTTCGTTCTTTGCTATGTTGGTAAGGCAAGTCTTGCTCGCACTACCTAAGGTAAAGAACTGCCAGTGTAAGTAAGGTACCTATTGAAACAGACGACTTACAGGTGGGGATTAGCATTGCGATTCATCTTTGGTAATGCTCCAAGGCAAACAGAGCATTACTGCTTGGGGACTTTCGTCTGTTTGAGCAGATATCTGCCCGGATACTAAGCCAAGTGGTGGCTTAACTTGCCCCTGGTTAGAAGGGGAGGACATGGTTGGGAGGCATGTCCAGGTATGTGTGTGCAAGGAGTCAGTGGTGTCTATGAATACAGATCTTAGCAGCGCAGCTCCCGCCAAGGTAAGGTAGGGTGGACTACTCTGTATTTGCAGAGTTTCTTTCATATACATTCTGGAACACAGAGTGTTCCGGGGCATCAGACACAGGCTAATTATTTCCTGATATTGGAGACAGGAGTAGAATAATTGCTATACAACTTTTTACGTAGCGAGCCTTTGGTCAAAACACCATGCTCAAGCTTCAACGATCTCCCTTTCAGATGACTGTTGCGTGTAAACAATGACCGTCTAAAAAAAAGGATTTGTTCATCTCCAGCCTCTTTCTTCTGCGTAGGCCGTCTCAAACGACTTACAGCCTTATTGCGGTCCCAGGCTACCGGTACTGCTCGCTTAGTCAAATCACACCGTCATACTGACGCTAAAAAGCATTATGCACAAGGCTGAAGGAGTCGCTCCCTCATATTTCAACATCTCTGGCCTATGTCCAAGCTTGTACACTGTTCCTCAAACTACCATGCTTTTGCTCTCCCGCCTTGATCTCCACCATGCACGAGAATTGTAATATCGTCTGGAACTGAGTTCATGTGTCCCGGCGGCGTTTTCCTTACAATTACCTCATTCCCGCGCCTAAACGATACTATGATGCACTCAGCAGCACACTCAAAGTGTTGGAAAGTTCCAGCTGAAAACTCATGATAGGACTTTTTATCCTTATCGCTTAGATTTGAACCTTCTGATAATCCTTCTCGCCAAAGACTGTCCTGATGATAATTAGCGAAACAATACAGATTTGTTTGTATGCTTACTCACGATTGTTTCTTTCGTTGTCATCTTGTATGTAAGAGTGTGTGGCCGAAGGAAATCCCGACTTGTACCCTGCAACAGGTGGGTGTCTTGGGGTTAAATACTCGGATGCGATGCGTTGATGCCTAAGTGAGCTGGGGCGACTGGTCTCGCGCCCATATTTGGGTCACAGTTATCGCGTGGCACCTTTGAGCTTTCAGGGACTATTGAGCAGGAATTAAACAGGAAGCGACAGTAAGGTAAGTAGGTATGTAGTCAAATAAATGCGTAGCTTTCCTGTTGTGATGTGGAGGGAATTGGCATTGGGTTTTGTGTCTGCTGACTATCAGGCCTCAGGTAGTTAGTACCTAGGTGGGTCTGTAATCAGTACTAGCAAATCACATGTGACTGGACACCCACAATTTAGAGGTTCCATTCTCTTGAATTCAATGAGCCATGCGATTGTACACCAACCCGGAGGTTTCATTCCAGATATTTATACATTCAGCCTTGCCGAGAATAGCATCAATAATAATAACCTGGCCTGGAAACGCCTGACACTTCACGCACTGCGTTATCGGACTATTTGGAAGCTCCATTGCCCGTGTTTGGGAGGTGTCAATGGCGCTGGAAATGTATTCTCCAAGGTACTGTGCCACACGAGCTCTGTTCGAATATGCCACGAACCCATCAGTCATTATGCCAGTGGGACACACAAAGAGCCCGTCCAGGAAGTCTGGATCCCACCCAGTGGTAATCCGAAGACGTCCATCTAACTCGAGCTCTGGCAAGTATAGGGCTACCCTACCAGTAATTGCCAGTTTAGCCAAATGCTGTAACTGAGGGATCTGAGGGGCAATATAGTGGAAGTACCCCTGTTGGTCAATGATGATGGCGTGGATCGCGTTGAACAAGCTGTGATCTTTCTGTAGATTTTCAAAAGCTGAGTTTGATTAGCAGAGGCGCAAGCTGGAGCTACAGGACGCTGACCTTTTTGGAACTTGGTATTAGATGAGCTGTTTATAGTGTGCGCAATTTGAGCGTTAAGTGCGAGGTATCGGGCTAAGTGTGAAGCGACAAGACGGGCTTGCCTTTTAACCTCATTCCACAATTCGTCCTTCATCCTGTCGATTTCCCTGGTCGTCATACACAGGCCGTAAACAATAACGAGCTCGGGGTCCGAATCTTCAAGGTCTTTGATCCTTTCGCTTGCAACACCCTTTATGAAGCTGCTGAGGAGCGTTTTCAGTCGCTGCAGGGATTTTGAGCTGAATTTCTCGGTGGACTCGGCATTGTGGACGCTGTCTAGCACCTCCGATGCCTCTATCTGGAGGATGGCTGCGTGGCATTGAGCTAGCGCTGAGCTCCTTTCTGAAGGACTTAGGCTTTGGGGGTTCGCCTTGAGAGTTGGAATAGTGGTTTCCATAACAATAAGATGCGAAAAGAGTATCAAGACAAGAATGCCTGACAAGAACGTCCAGACAAGAGTGTCTGACAAGAACGTCCAGACAGAGGGTGCCAGGCCAATTAAATAAAAGTCTCACAACACGATACTGCATGTAAGGCGGGGCCCGAGAATGACCAGATGCAGATGAGATAGGCAAGGGTCGGTCGGATACTATCACGGTAGCTAACATATGCAGCCAAGAATGTCCGCCAAAAATATCCAGCCCAAAATGTCAGCCAGAAGTGGCAGAGTCAGACATTTAAAATATGCAGCCAAAAATGTCCAGCCAAAAGTGTCAGCCGAGAATGGCAGAGTCAGAGGCCCAGCCGTGTAAGACTATCTCGAGTCAAGATATGCAGCCAAAGATATCAGTCAAGACGTAAAAGATGTTAACAAGGACGTGAAAGACGTACTTCATGTCACTAAAACTCGGTAACTCTCTTCCAACTAGATGAGTAAGTTGAATCGGCCTTGAGGAACGCTATCGTAATCGAGCATGTAAACACAGCTTAACATGGACCTGAACTATAGTGGCCTGTAAACCCACCATTCTTGACGATTTAGCAGAGTGTTTTCTTGAGAACGGGTAAGTATACGAGGGTAGAGGATGGTCCTGTAGGCTAAGTAGCCTGTTATGCAGCCTAAGCTGGCGGTGATGAGTTGCATCAGGGCTGAGGTCGAGGTGCATGGCCAAAACCAACGATCAAAGTACATCAAAGACGAGCCTTCTTTTGATAGAGATGAGAAAACAAAGGGTGATGTATAAATTGTCATGTTTCCTCCGCTTTGAAGTAACCGACCATCGATGGTCCTGGACACCAAACAATTACAACATGCCAGACACCTCTTCCACTCAAGCGGAACAAGATACCAGCGGAAACAAGATGGCGCAGCAAGGTGGCAGTACTTCAGGTATATATTACATTGAATCTGAGAATTGCCCAGTCTAACCGTCAGCGTACAGTTGCCACTGCCCCAAAACCAGGGCCGATTGCTGCTGATCAAATTGTAGGGGTGAAGGAAGATGTGGTGAGAATTAAGAAGACTTGAAGCATGAAACTGTTTCTTCAAAGCACAACTAATAGAGAGATATACTTGATCGTCCCTGAAGGTGATAGTTTTGTGTTTTGATCTAGTATATACCCAGTTTGCGTGCTCCATTCAACTGCAGTACTAGATCCATCACTACTGAGAGAAACTGGCTCTTGTGATGCTTCTACCGGAACGATAATCTGGAGGTGACCTGCCGGGACATAGATACTTGATGATTGGACTGAGACGGAGAGCTTCTGGATGTATGTCTCTTCGGCTTGGATGATTTCAGATTTCGCCTTCTCGGTTAGTAAGATTGACGGCACTTAGGCTTGTAACTCACCAAGTCTTGCAACACCTGCTGCATCGCACGTCCATGGATGCCCTCATCCCAGTCGTAGGAGAATATATAGTCATTTGTGGGTGTATATCCTGACTGGTTTTGGTTGATGTATGCTACCTCCCGTTGCAAATCAAGTGATGTTTCAAATGCTTTGAAGCCAGAGATTGGTGTATTTACTTTAGCAGGGTAGTTTCGTTTATAGTCGATAAATTCTGACAAATCAAGGCCAGTTGATGGTAATGGCCTAGGTTCTGTCCATGCATCTCTAATTGGGTCGTATCCCAGGGGAAGCCCATGGGATGTCTCCCAGAAGATATCGCAAGCATCTTGGTTGAGAATAGTTGTCTCTAAAGCATTTTGAATATCGGATAGCTTATACTTTGGCCGTAGCAGAAGAACTAGAAAAGGAATATATAGTTTAAATGAACTTCTGATTTTAGGGGAAGGCGTGTGTTCTTGAAGCTTCTTCTTGAACATCCTATATTTCCTGGCGCTTTGGGCACGAAGAATATACAGTGGGGTGTCTGTTGTTGGATAAGAAAAGGCAAATAAGGATTGAAAGGCGTATTCTTACCTAGAAGCATAAGAAGCTCGAGGGCAAGGTCCTCCCATTGTAAATACAGATGATCTATCAACTGGATTATTTCGCGTACGGCCCGTTCATCCTTCGTAATTAGATCTTGAGATACTTTTTTCCCATGGAGCCGAGTGATTGTTGATACAGCAATCTCTTGGTGGCCAAGATGTTTGTCAACTATAGTAGCAGCAATAATAACTAGTTGCTGCCAAGGGACCAAGGCGGAATGTTGGGATGGCCATTGGATCAGGTCGATTTTCTCAAGCTTTGACAATTGTCGGTGGACATCCCTGGGATTGTCAAGTCCCCGTAGCCTCCTCCGTGTTCTGAGCTGGCCATCCTCCCGAGACAGGTCTTTGATCAAAGAAGTAAAGTGTTCAGGTAATTGTTCTGCCCGAGCCGTATCCTCTTTTCTCACCTCGAATACGATCATGGATGGTGCAGGGGGGCCACTTGATGCAATATCGGAAAGAACTTCCGGCCCGCTGTTTGATGACGATGGCTGCTCATAGCGACGCTGATTCATTATGGCTTGTCTGAGCGTGGTTTTGATGAGGCGAGAAAAAAGGACACTTGCTTGTGTGATGTCCTGTCAGGGCTCTGACTAGCGTGCTTCAGTCTTGCTTACTCCAAACGGCTAGCTTGAGATGGCCGTGGGCGGGGGAGGGGGGGTGCAT
>JAAOAQ010000828.1:0-11906 GCA_013396025.1 Fusarium phyllophilum | reverse complement strand
CCCTCTAGCACACCCTTCGTTCGATCGATCTTGTCTTCTGGCGCTCCAAAGGCCTGCTCTCTTTTCCTCGTCCCTGGCACACGAGCTTTAACCTTCGAGACGGGGACAGTTTGAAGGTACCAATTGCCAATTTCTCTCCAACCACATCCAGCCAAGCGGTATAGCCACCCCCCGGTACCCTCCATCCCGTGTTTTTCGAGGTAGCCCTCGAGAACCGGGTTGCTTTATCATGATTACCACTCCGAGCCTAGCCCGCCTCACCCGTGCAATCCCAGTCCTCACCAGGGGACATCCACTTAAACCAGCTCCCCAGACCTGGGTACTGGCAAGGGGAAAATAAAACACCAACGCGTCCTTGACTTTATACTATTTTCTTTCTTTGACCCGTGCCTTATAGCTTCATTTTTTTTTAAACACGTCACGTCCATGTCTGACTAATGGGTCTTCTCTCTATGCAGCATCATCCACAGCACCAGCAACAGGGTCATCCGCCTTCCCAACACTTGCAACACTCGCGACCCCCGAGTGTAGTTCACCAGCAGCATCACACTCAACCTCACCAACCGCCACAGCAGCAGCATCCAAGCGCGTACTCATCCACGCATTCCCTTCCGCCAGGTTACCAAACCAGTGCTCAGGCGCCTAGCAATCAGGACAACCTCAACTACTACAACCATCCAAGCCCTTATAGCACACCTGGTGCCACAAGCGGATACACATCCGCAGGTAAGTTCTTGCTGGCTTGAAAGCATCTCATTTTCGAACTTCGCGTTCCAAGACAGTCACTTACATTACGCAATGCAGATACCTCCGATATGATGGCCGCAGCTCAAATGCCGAGACCTCCCTACCCTCCAATGTCCTACCATACGCCTCAATCCAACTCCCCTGCTTCAGTCGCATCGCCCTCGCAACATGATCAACACAGAAGCATCTATGGCCAACCCCCATCGCAGCATCTTCAACAATCTATGTACTACCAGCCGCAGAATCAATATCAGACTATGCCTCCCCAAGCTGCCGCCTCACCTTATGCGCAACATGCGCCGCACCCCCAACAGTCCATGACATCGCAGCCCACCATGATGATGTCTCAAACCGCACCCCAGAACCAAATGACGCAGCATGCTGCACAACATGCTCACGCAGGAATGACCGGTAGTCCTCGGCCCAAAATCGAGCCTCAGGTGCCTCTGCAGCTCCAGAAGCCTCAGTCATCTCCGATGCAGCAGGCTCACCACCCTCAAAACGGTGGACAGCTGCAGAGCCCTGGGAACACCACGCCCGGTGTCAATCCCAGTGCAGCACCGGGACCTATCCCCGCCACAACCCCTCTCGTTGTCCGACAAGACGGTAACGGTGTACAGTGGATAGCCTTTGAGTACTCTAGGGACAGGGTCAAGATGGAGTACACCATCCGCTGTGATGTTGAGTCCGTCAACATTGACGAACTATCGCCAGAATTCAAGCAGGAGAACTGCGTCTACCCCCGAGCATGTTGCCCCAAGGACCAATACCGCGGTAATCGCCTGATGTACGAGACCGACTGCAACCGTGTTGGCTGGGCTTTGGCCGAGCTCAACATTCCCCTCAGAGGCAAGCGAGGACTTATCCAGCGAGCGGTTGACAGCTGGCGCAATAGCAACCAAGATCCCCGACTTCGCAGCAGACGAGTTCGACGCATGGCAAAGATGAACCAGCGCAAACAGGTTCAAGCTTCTCCGCATCCCGGTGCGGCTCACATGCCCGGCCCCAGCGGACCTTCAGGGATGCCTGGAGGTCCAGGGCCCATGGGACCTGGTCCCGCCGCAATGGGCAAACCTGGTCTCGGCAGCATGGGTCAACCAATGCACCACCACCAGCCAGGAGCTCACCCTGATGGTACAGGACAAAGTGGAGGAGATGAAGTTGGTATGTTCCACCAGATGTGATTGATTTAAACGACACTCGTGTCGGCGTTTACACATGGCTTTTTTAGCCTCCACGCTCCCATCTGCCTTGCCCCTTCCACTACCCCTCAACTCATCGCACCGCACCGCATCATCAAAAGCTCTGCTTGACCAACGTTGTGTTGATTAATTGATACCAAACGCACATTGTTTTTTTCCTTACTGTCTTACAAAATCTGTTCCTCCGCCGTAGCGGCTGTGTCTGCGTCTTTATTATCTCCATTGTTTCGGTTCGCGGTTCGAAAGTTTGGGAAATGGGTTTGTCATCTCCTTTCTTTGTCTTTTTACTGCCTGTCAAAGACGACATGGGCGGATGTCACTTATATCTATACAGCATGCCGCAGTGGCTTTCGAGGGATTATGAGGAACTCTTTACTTGTTTATTGGCACAGTTCTGTACATTACCATAAAGTCGCGCCTGCACAGTTGCTGCTGCTGCTGTTAGTTGTTTGATTTGCCGCTGGGTTTTCGCGACTCTTAGACGAGTTCAATCTGCCAATTGGCTTTAAAAGTTACCGTTTGTCTTGGGTTGCCTAACTTAGATCAACCTTGCAAGCCTTATCCCTTCGTTCTGCTTTAATCCCTGAAGCTAGATACTCTGAGTTTGGTCATGTTTTGCATTTGCTGTCGCTGCTGCTCATCCTATCAACGCCATGTCATCATAAGCACTCACGAGCTGAATTTGCATTTGGAGACAAGCTAACAAGAAATGTTCATAGGCGATGGCAATTCCTACGAACACCATCACCACCAAGCCCCTACCGGTCAGAACCCATCAAGTAATGACGATGTGAGACCAGCCCATGTCTTTACTGGGTACAATAATCAGCCTTATCCCACTAGTGCGCCAATGTCTCATATGGCTCCTCACTCCGGGGGCGCTGTCCCAGCCAAGCGCCACAGTAAAGCCAACGCTGATGAGCCTGACGATCTATTCCCGGATATCCCTGAAGCTAAGAAGCGAAAGTTTATCCTTGTCGAGGACAACGTTCGCGGATCTCGTCTCCGGGTCAGGGTCACCCTCGAGGGCGTCGATACTAATGAGATTCCCGACAGCTTCCGCAAGGGTGCCAGTGTCTTCCCTCGCAGCTACTTTCCCCGGGAAATGCAAAGTCCTCCCCCCAGTGCCACCGGCTCACGTTTCTTTGGTGAAGATCATGATGACGATGGCATCGAAGAGACCGAAGGCCGTGAGTCTAGCCGCCGCGGCGTTAACAGGACTGGCAAGGAGATGGTCAAGGTTCCCATGGGCGAATCCTCAGGCGAGATTGCCATTCCTCGAATGAGGAAGTCGACCCGGGGCAGGGAAGTCCGTCTCAATGATCTTGGCTACCGCATGGCGTGGCTGCAGAGCCGAGTCTTTGCGGGTCGGACCGTGTTCTTGCAGCGAGCATGTAAGTTGTCACAAGCCCTCTTTGGTAACTGATTATTAACAACTTGTAGTGGACTGCTACCGTAACAAGACCCGTGCTGCTATCGAGAGTGTCATGCAAGACGTCAAAACTGTTGCCCCTCATTACGAAACTCGTGCTGGCAAGAGGCGATGGAATGAACGCATGCGACGTGGTGTGAAGGAAGACGACGAATAAAACCGATCCTTGGACTATTTGGCCTTGTCTTTTTATCAACCCCAAGCCAAACCACTGTCCTTTTTGTTTTAAACATCCCCAGCTGCATCATCGATATTAGAGATTGGTTCTCTCATTGTTCGTTCGTCTCATATTTAACGATACCATTCTGCGATGGCATCCAATGGAGGTGTCTTCTCTCTTGTTTACTACACCATTTTCTTCTCTTGGGTTGCCGTGGCAGCCTTGCCACTTTCTCTCGCATCAATATTGTTTTATCAAATCTTACTGTTAGCTTTTCACGCAAGCTTTGTTTTTGGTGCAGATGCTGGAGCTTGAAACCTTGTTTTCATCTTGTGGCTCCTGTATATTAATGCTACAAAGCAAGATACAAAGGTTTCACAGGAACGTGAGCTACACATATAACTAGCTGCCGTTGTGAATATCAGGAACACAACATATGCTTGTTTGATCACAGCAGCAGTTGGTTCAGCTGGAGAACGGATTAATTGTATATGGAAATGGAAGAAAGAAGGGATGATTTAGTGCTTCGGTATGGGTCAAAGCCACCTTTATCACAATACTGTGTATTTATCGTTAGGAAGAAAAAATTTGTTTGTCTTGGCTCATTAATGCTTTGATACTTTATGTGCTATATTATAACACAGCGTCTTGTGACGTGTCAAGAAAGACGTTCATCTGTGAAGAGAACAACCGACGAGAAAAAAACTTAACACTCATGGTGCCTAAGGGGAAGTTTGCATCTCAAGTCTGCAGTGTATTGTGCCATGCCAACTTTGTCTCTCTTATTCTCACATATTAGCATTCTAGCGCGGAGGAAGCACGTTTCACATAGCTACTTGAGTTTAATAACCGCCTTGATTCTTGGTACTCTCCTAAGGAACCTGACGCAGGTAGAAGTAACTGTATTCGTCAAGGCTGTTAGACCTGAGGTTATTCTAGAGAGTACATGGCTAGAATCCCCCCCCTCGGGTTCTTAGGTCTTATTTCTTCGTCACTTTCCAGATAGGTTCAAAGCTCTACGACGCTATACGAACAGCTCGGGATAGTTGGCCATCTTGAGTCGCATGGCTTAATATGCTAATGGTATGTCATTGAATTTCCAACTCTGCGAGTCTTGCGCAGAGTCTGGAATCAGTATGGGAGCTGGCACGTGAGCCAGAATTAGAGAAAATGCAGAATGATCCTGGGCCTTTAGCTCAGACGATCTCGAGTTCCATGAGTGCGCGCTTTCGTGAAGTTGCATCGGTCTAGGTGGGAGAGCATTGATGACCGCGACGACAACATCATAGGTGATCAGCCACTAAGGGGCTTTTATTAAGTAAGGTAAATGAATATTAACAGCTTAAAAGCCACTGTATTATAGTCCAAAGCGAACTCAGCACGAGTGCCCCCATCTCTATATAAGATCTATATACCTTAGGCGTTGATGATGGAGGGAACACCTTCCTCTTTCCCATGTTGTGGTATGTTTGAATGCTTGATTCTGTACACACAAGCAGTCTAGTCGCTGATGCAAAGTGTCAAAGGCCTGAGATCTCAGCGACGCATTTTGAAGCCTCCATCAATATGGCCAATGTAATCATTGCAGAAATTGGCGTCACAGTAGGGTGTTTCACCATAGCAGTCCCCAGCACCACGGCACCCGATACAGTTGCCTGCAGCAGAACAGAAAGGAGCGTCGCCTCCATAAAGGGCAGTGCACTCTGCGTTGGTAGAACACTCAGCATCGGGGTCTGTAGCAACGCATGTTCCTGCATCACAGAAGGGAGTCGCTCCATCACAGTTGGCGTTGGTGGTGCATTCGACAGCAGCCGCCGCCGAAGTAGTGGCAGAGGCAGCGGCTGATGAAGTTGGTTCTTCAGTCGTCGTGATGAGCAATGTGGTGGAAGTACCGAGGGCAGTTGAAGTCTCGGCCGAGGTAGAGAGTGAGTTGGTATCCGTAGTCTCGGTCGAGCCAAGACTAGTGAGGGATTCGGTGAAAGACTCACTGACTGTGGCAGACGAGGTCTCAGTCGTGGTCGTTTCAACAGTGGTCGTTGTGTCGATGGTAGAAGACGAAGGTTTGCAAGGCCCGGCGCTGACAGCGTTGGCGGCGAGCAACGCCAGCACGCCAGTTAGGAGTTGAGATGAAACCATGTTTAATAAACGAGCGATAATGGTGGAATGCAAAACGAGTGACGGAAACAGGGTGAAGAACAACAGCAACTTCTGTGTCTGTATGTCAGTGAGCGATAAGGCAATTTTATTCCATAGAGTCCCCCTATAATGGTTTAACACCCGACTTCATGGCTGATTTTTGAGTCGGGCTGAGTGACGCTACTTAGCACTATTGCTTATTATTGTCTTGGTATTGGAGCTAAACTGTTATTTTTGCCTTATGGAAAGTTATCTAATTTGTATACGGATACCTTATTTATTAACAAACATGAGCAAATGGGGTCCAACAAAGAGGGTTGAGCTACTCACAGACACACCTTGTGAAGGGAGCCAGTCCGCGGACATCAATAAGTGAACGTGAGATTCCTGTTTCTTCAGAGACTTGCAGCCGGTTTGATATCTCGTTTTTGCTAGAAGACTGAGAAGACCCTGTTTGCATTCATATGTTCAGCTGTCGTGGAGTTACTCGGCTTAGGCGTATTCTCGGGAGGCAGTATGCTGGATTCTTAGGAAAATCCCTAGATAAGGTACCTTGTGTAGACCTACTCTAGAGAAACATGTGACTAGTAGCCCAAATACCAAATGGAGACACTAGGAAATTAAGACGACCTTCAAGACATTTAAATCGTAGGGAAAGGTAACCGCTCAATGAAATCAACATTGTGTTGAACAGCAACCGTGATATCAATTCTGGAAATATAACTTGGAACAAGGAATAGCTAAGCAGGGAGTTTTCTATAAGATGTTAGTAAGGTTGTTAAGGACTTTTATCAACACATGCGCTAATAAAGGTTCATATCGTGACCACCTTACCTACAGTCTTAAGCCATAGTCATTCGCGAAATTATTCAACGCTTCTGGCGAAATAAGAGGCATCTTGAGTGAAAGGTTATTCGATATGATAAATAAAGACGAATAACGGGTTGTATCTGATATGTTAAACAAGGTAGGCGACAGAATTGCTATATGTATAAGTGAAATTTAGACTGATAAAGGTGTTTTGAAGGGTCGTATTTGGAGTATGTGCCGTTTAGATTAGATTACCGGTGATAGTTAGTGAACATGCCAAGAACCGAGCCTTCGAAAGAAGCTTTTCCTCAGCCAAACCAAGGATTCGACACAACACCCCTGTCAAGACCGGTATAGTGGCTCAGCTTCAGCCCGAGACCAATTCCCACCAAAGCCAAGTCACATAGGGTCTTTCAGCTGAGTGAAAAGCATGTCATTGGAATGCGGCTGGTATTTTTAGCATGTACTGCCTACTGCCTATCTGAGACCAGGGTCTCAAAGCTACAAGAACAAGAGAAATGAAGACGACAGTACTATGTCCCTTTCAGGCAAGTGCACTAGTTACCTAACTCCCGTCAAGTGCAAGACACCTCAGTCACATTGTCAAGGCAGCCCGCAAGGCGTTCGTTAGAGCCTCCCTTTCATCCAACTCTTTCACAGCCTCAAGTTAACATCAGGCCCTTTCTTTCAATTTCGAATACACGTCATCTCATCATATAATCGTCTTGGATAAGAACACTGTATATTGCTGCTGGGAATATGGTCCGGGCCCCTTATTACGGCGGCAATCAGCCGCCTCCCTTATTCGTCGCTGAGCTCGACAGTGAGCCAGGACGTCCCGGTGATGCCCCATCTCATCATAGGCCAGATGGAACACCTGTGTTCGAGATGAACGGCGAGCCAGTGCTTCCGCAGCATGGTCAAGATGGAAACCAATACAGTACTTCTCATAATGGTCTGTCGTCCCTCCAGGCCCTGGGTGCGTCCAAACCAACACAACAAGGCCAAGAGGACCAGAACAAGCCAAGCAAAGACACATCCACTGCACCCCAATCTGTCATGGCCAATCCCTGGGCATACTTCGGACCCGAATCTTCGGATGATAAGCCAAAAGTGACGCAACAACCTCAGACAGACAACCGCCAGCCATCAGAGCCAGTGTACAGACCTTATCCTGGCGATAGCGATGACAGCCCTCCAGAGGTTCCTCATGGCACAAGGCCATCCACCAATCCTTCGAGCCCAGACCTCAAAAATGAGAACTATGCCTTCTATCCTGCTCCGTTGAAGCTTGCCCATCGTCCTGCCAATGCAACTTCCCCTCCCGCTTTCAAGGCGTATGTTCCTCCAGTGGCCCAGGATTCATCTGATTTAGAGCCCAAGCCTTTAGGCCGGCCTGATAGGACCGACTCGCAGTCGCCAACGGCTCTAAATGCATATCGGCCATATAGGCCATATTCGACTCAGCCTCCTGCTTCACCTGTACCGACATCCAATACTCGTCCTGCCACTACGTCCCCGAATCAGAATGTCCCTCTTGCATCACCTCCAAGGCCCCCAGAACAGCAATCACCCGGGACAGTTTCCCACCAAATCACCTCGATAACACCTCCGAGCCACACTCCAAACCCTCCAGCTTCGGATGCCACCCTACCAAAGCCAGTTGCCAGTCTTCCTGCCTCCCCGAAGCTTCAAGAGCAGCAATCAGAGCCACAGCCGCAACTACAGTATGGCATTCCTAACGCTGCTCCAGCTCAACCGATGCCTCCATCTACGTCGACCTATGTTCCCTCCCCTGTGACACCCTCAGTTCAGTTATCCTCAGTCGTTTCTTCACCAGCAACACCTGCGACGAACGCTGGAGTTCCCTTCACTCAGCCACAATATGCTGCTCACGTTGCAGTCCAGACGTACGCCCAGACACCTTCATCAGTGGCATCACCAGGTCCATCTCATCATGCTGGGGTGCCATTTGCACAGCCGCAATATGCTACTCCGGTTCAAGCACATAACTTTGGATCAAACCAAACCAACATAACCGTCGCACAAGCCCCGGCATCTGTTACGCCAACACTGGCCAGTAACTCATCACAATCCACTCCGGTTCAGTTCAACTATGGTGTGCAGCAGCCAACTTATTCAACTCCTGTAGAGCCAGCGCAAAGCACTGTGAATCAAGCATCCGCTCACCCACCCGCCCCTTATCAACAGCCAATTCCTCCCGGACCCAGTGTACAACAAACACATGCGCAACAACCGAACACGAGACCATATGGTAAACCGGTGCCGACAGTGATCCCACAATCACCCCCACCTCCATATGCGGCTCAGGACACGAGCTTTGGAGCTGGATCGCAACAATCTGGACCAGGAAATCCCACGATGTATCAACCATCTCCCACCGGTCCTTATCCTCCTCAGCCTCAGTATCCTCCCCAACCTACCTACGCTCCGGCTACTAGTCCCCCCTTGCCGAACCACTCAGGAAACAGCCTACAGCCCCCAGCTCTCCCTCCCAGGCCATCTTCATCGCAGGGCTTCGCTCCCACATCAGGTTTCGGTGCAGGTCCTGCTGGTTACAACCCAGCCAGCTATCCCCGTCCGCCTCAAACATATTTCGCACCTCCTCCTGCGCTGCCACCACGGCCTGGCCTTGGAAAGCTAGCTGGTGGCGGTGGAAAGTTATTTGGCAGTAGCTCCGCAGATAAATGGCTAAAGAAGACGGGCCAGGTATTGGAAAGCACGTTGGCACCATATCTTCAAGGACAATCAGGACAATCGGCATCCTATCGACCGGGCTCCAATGGTTTGCAAGGACAACAGGGACAACCGATGCACCAGGCACCAGGCCAGTATCCCCCCCAAGGCCACCATTTCCATGTACCTCACTTGGCTCCCCAGTACAGAGGTGCTTCAGAATCGGGACATCCACCACAGGGACCCGGTGCACCAGGATACTAGATGATCCTATCTATATAGCTCCCTTGGAATTTAGAATACTTTTGTGCCGTTTAGTTAGTCATGGGACAACGAATTTCATATGCATTCATGCCTTTATACTTAGCGAGAACGGGAGAGCACAGCCTTAGCTCCTAAGGTCATCTGAGAAATTTGCCTCCTTTATTATTAACACTGAGCACCTCTTCGAAAGCACAGCTTGACTCTATAGACATAAAATTACAGCTTTACTAAAGCTGGTCAGTTGTGATGCAAGGAATAACATATCACATCAGAAATTTATCGATAGAAGGCTTCGAGCTATATTCCTTCTGTCTTCCATTAGGCGAACTCAAAGCTGTGTATCAGCTTCAACAGAGTTTAAACATATTACTTGACTTTTACATGATCTCGAAGCGATTTTCCAGGCTCACTCCTAAATCAGTGCTCTGTTCGATCAGTAAACAAGTGATGTATGTAACTTAGTTGATGAATGACAACATATGATCATTTTGAGAAATAGGAGCCTAGGTCCCCCTTATAATTGCTCAGTAGACTACCCTATCGATAAGAAGAATTGAGTTATACCAGTATATTGGGTGACATCATCATGAATTGACAACAGGCATTGCGTCATGGGACCAGATCTGGCTGGCCCTTTGCTGTTGAACTCAATCACCAAGGATGGTACCACAAGCTCGGTTATATTGAATTGCGAACTGAAGCCAAGAGCATTCACACTCACACCCACATTGACCTTTTTATATAGCGATAGAAGCAAGTTCATATCTCGTAGGTACATATACATAAACCCCTTAATATAACAAGGAGCTGCAAATTGTGACTTTTGTACAGGAGAACCGCTACCGCCTACCAGGTTGAGAATATTGCCTTGGTTTTATTTTGATCAGATGGTAGGAGACTCAACTACTTCTGCAGATGATGATGAAGTGTTTAGTTATGGCTGGGGAGCTGGAGAGTGGAATGATGGGGGGGCTGTACGTTAAAACCCTTATCTGGCGGCGTCTGGGTTACTTGTGCCTGCCACGCTCTCAATGTGTCTCACCTTGAACGTCGGGCGTGCAAACTCAAGTGGTAAATGGAGACGCATTCAATTTTGGGAATTCAAACGCGCATGCCATAGAGAAGCTCTTGTACTCCGTAGTTTCTGAGGCTAAGAAACCGTAGCGAGATGGTGATTGCCACAGGGGGTACGTTGGATATAGTCGCACCATATAACTAACTACCTTACCTATAGCAGCACAGGGCAGCTATTTTCAGCTCACTAACATCCTTCAAGCCGTCACAGACCCTGGCATCTCGATGCACGCAGCCGGTGGACAGGTGAGACAGATTACACGGCGTCGCTCCTTAATTGTCAGTTGAGACTCGCACTGCTGTAATCAGCCGGGCTATACGGAACAGCACCAAGCCTGAGTGAGCCATCCATCATGTGAGCTTTGGAAGCGCGGTCACCGTGATATTGACGTATCGGGGGGCGTTGCAAGTCAGTTCTCGTGACATTCTTAATGCAAGAACCCTGAAAAGCCATGTACGTAGCGCCCGTTGAAAAAGGCAGACATGAATTAAATAATGTGCACTATGGATTTGTTGAATGATAAGTCGGTGAGCATTGTGGTATGGTCACGAATGGTCGGCTCCGAAGGTAAATAACGGACCGACAATATCTCATCTTTATACCTAGGTTGAAGAAGACAAAAGATTGGAAGCGAAAATCCATCATTCAAATGTTAGCTGGCTGTACAAGTCCAACAACTCAACTGTTTGTCAGTCTGGTATATTTCATGATAGATGCTGTTTTCATATTCTATTCTCGGCTTAGTCTTCTCTCACCTGGTGCACCGAGTAAGAGAAGACTAAGATTTCTTCCATGACTAGGTCTGGGCGCTAGAAGAATTCTTTTCCTCTAGCGGAGATGCCGTCTGCTGTGTGGTTGATCGGTTTGCTCCGAACCGTCTCTCCGTTCTGTGCCATATAGTATGATACCTAATTACCAGAGAAAGCAGAACATGCTTGATGCTACGAGACGAATCAAGGGAATCCATGCAGGTTCGCCAATATTTTGAATTATCTCTGAGCTGTTATCACCTCTCTTACCGCCCAGTTACAGCTCGCTCGCTTGCTTGCTTGCACCCCTCATCGGAGAGGCTGAGCCGGAGCTGTGCAGTTCATTGTTTTACATAGGTATCAGGCTTTCAAGGCAGAATATTGAGGCCAGTCAGAATAAGCAAACAACGGAATACGCGGATCAAGAAGATTGGACAGTAGTTACGTTCTCCTTTGCCATTCTTTCCACCATGAATTAAAGATGTACAGTATTCAACGGTAGTCCACATATGTATCACCTCATGTAATTAAGGACGGCAAGACTGGTATTATAGAAGTAACTGCAATATTCATCAGTATAACTAACAGGTAGGCATTATATTTTCACTATCCTAAGTATTAATTAGCTGTATTT
>JAAOAQ010000826.1:0-21027 GCA_013396025.1 Fusarium phyllophilum | reverse complement strand
AGTTTAGTAAATACTAAAAAAATACTAATTAATATAAATACTAAAAAAAAAATACTAATAGTATATTAATATTAAAAAAAAATTAATATTAGTATACTAATACTAAGGAATTTTTAGTATACTAAAAATACTAAAATACTAATTAGTATATTAGAAAACCCTAGTTGCAGCACAACCAAGACATGTTCCCGGCTCGAGTTAAAGTAACCAGCGGCCACCTTCCCAAGTCATTCACCCCAAAAGATCACCAAATACCCAGGATTCTTCACCAGACCACTAAGAGTGAGACTATTCCGGCAATCTGAGTTGACTCACAGGAGAGCTGCCTCAAAGCCTATGCAAACTATGAGTACAAGGTATGTTCTGGTGTCAGTCTAATGTGTCGCGCTCTGACGTTGATTTGTAGCTCTGGACAGATAATAAAGCCAGAGGTTTTCTTGAAGCCGAGTATCCTTGGTTCTTATCAACTTGGGACAATTATCCCTTCCCTATCCAACGGGCCGACGCTATCCGATATTTCGTTCTCTATCACTATGGCGGGCTCTACCTTGACATGGACACCGTATGCCACGAAGCATTCCCAATCGATCAAATCGAATCCGACAACATAACATATAATTGTCTTTTCGAAGGGACACTCCCCACCGGAGTCACCAACGATATTATGATCTCATCTACCAAGCATCCTGTCTTCGAAAGGGCAATCAAACTTCTTCCTTTCTCCTATAGCCTTACCTGGTGGTGGGCTAAACTGCAGCCATATGCTGCTATTATGTCATCTACGGGGCCCCTGTTCATCTCGCTCGCCGTTGCTGATTATTTGTATGACCAGCCGTCATTGCCTTCGCCGACGGTACAAGTTATTCCTCCGACTGGTCTGAGACCGTACATATCCGACTTGCAGACTGCAACATGGCACGGCTGGGATGCTCATGTTCTGAAATGGCTTGCTGATAAACCATTAGTATGGTTTGTTTTGGGTACCATCTTTGTGGTTGGGGGCGTTTACGCTTTGAATAAGTTCCTCTTGTTGGCCAACAGGATATCCCTTCGACTGTTTCGGGCCCTCATGCGCTGGATTAAGTGGATAGCTAAAATATGATGTGAACCTGGGATCATGCAGAGGCCCGATGTATAGAAATCATTTACCGCCAAAGTTCAAAACCAGACTAGATATCCGTAACGCAAATGTCTAACCTTTTCGCACCCCCATGCTCACTTCATTTCTTGAGAGGCCTGTTTATGGGGCCTTGTTTCTTATTTGATGTCTCTACCCTCAGAGTCACGTCATCACTAGAAACAACCTCATATGCTGCTCCCCCTTGTTACGTTCTCCCATCAAGATTGTGAAATAATTTGACGGAGAAGCAGCTAAAAAGCCAATTACTATACTCGTACGGCACAGAGGCCCCAAGACTATTGCCAAGATGCCGAAATACAGATGAGCAGATCCTTCCAAACTACAGACGGCGTCATGAGTGATTTTACAGTCTTGTTACTTCTTGATGAGAGGCAATCTTCACTAGGGTGATGGGGCAAAACCTTCTAATTCAAAAGGGTAGCGTCCGAACTATCTCGACAAATTTAGCTCTAGCCACGGTCGATGCTGATCCGTACTAAATGAATTTCAAAGGCGTATACAGAGTTGACAGTAAGGACGTTTGGCGGTGTGGGGTGCCTGTCCGTGGTGTAGTAGAACGAATAAGTATTCATCTGTGGAATATCCCCTGACAGTCGCTACTACGGACTTTCGTACCTCCCCTTTCTCCGCATTTAAAGGCAGGCACAAACGTCCACATACCCTATGATCGAAGCTCCTGCTCCGGCTTCTTGTACATCCTCATCTCGGTATAGCTACGTTACCCTCTCACATGTCTTGACTTACCGCCCTCTCCGATCCCCATCATCTTCGTCGTGAATCTTATCCACGATGGCGATGGTTTATGGAAAGATTCATTTTGATGCTCGTAATGTTGGCGGCTGTGTATTCAATTGTCGTGTTCTTTCTTGGTTGTATATTAAGACTTGCCTTCGTGGTTATTTCACAGGCAGCTCTATCCTTAGAGTTGTGTTGAACCTCCCGCCAGGTCACAGTAGGGGGTTACAGCCAATTAAAATGCGTCAATCCAAAGATACCTGTCGCCCCCCTATTTCAGGCTGTGATAGAAGTACCCGTAATCTCTCGAGTTACAAATCGCTACATCACATTGCTCACGTTCCCAATCTATTAAGAGGTTCCACCCAAGTACCTCCTAGAAGATGGTGGGGAATGTGGGGCCTGGGACGGCCAGGAGGTTCAACACAACTCAAGGGATAGTACTAAACTATATCACCAGACCCGATATACTCATCGGGCATGGCAGACGGCGAAGGCGCAGGCTGAGTACTGAGCTTCCTGATTAAGGCCATAAAGTCCTGCAGGTCCGTTGTCTTGCACATGTTTCGGTATAGACATTTCTTGACAGCGTTTGTTCTCTTGAGCGGCCTCAGTGCCGGAGGCCGCGGGTGACCGAGCCCTTTCCACTTCCGCGTCCGTTGGCTCCGTTCCGACACCATTGCTGCGCCAATTTTGCCTCCGATCCCAACATGTTAATCCCTCAATTTTCCGTCACGCCATTAGTACGATGCCGTGGCTTCGGGGGCGGTCCACTCGCCCCTCGGATCCCGCCAGTTACATAGATGTTACAAAGATGTGAGCTACAGCCCACTTCGGTGGGGCGGCGTGTGGTTTGTTCATTATTGAAATGAGAGTGTATTTTCCGAGTCTATATGTCTAGATGATTTCATCCAGGGCTTTGAACTCTAATCCTAGGACTTTCAGTCAAAGAGTCTGAATCCTAAAGGGTGGGGGGATCGCCGGATTTTTCAACACATGTTCGGATTCTAAGAGACCTCAATTTTACCCGTGAACCTATTGGCTCCGCTTTGCTTCATATAAACCAGTAAGCGGAGTGCCCCAACAACCGATGCAATACAATACTGCTCCTTATTATCGAATTCATTTTGGACTTTTTATTGTTTTGAGCACAATCATTGCGATACTCTAGTACCCATTTTTCATTGAGCGGTGCTATCGAATGCAGTCCTACTGTAAGTCTCCTGGTAGTGCGTGCCCGCGGGCCCCGAGCCCGGAACGCTGACCCCCTTTGACCTGGCCTTCAAATCCGGAAAACCCGAAAAAACGGGGTGTCCGATTAATGTCGCTGCGTCCATTCCATTCGTTGCTGCGACGAACCTTGAAGGTCATGAGATCAGAGTATGTGGAGTCCGTAATCCCGCAATAAGGTTACGCTCGCATGTCTCTGATGGTTACGGAGGTCGGGTTCAAAAGTCTTAGCCCAAAAGAACTTACGCCACAAGCCCTAATCCCTGCTAGATACTAGAGGTACAAAAGGGCAGATAAGCTACAGAAGGGCCTCCCTGTAATATCCCTATAGCTATAATGGTGTATCTCACTATAAGATATTAGCTTACTGGCTGAATCCCCTATATTTAAATGATGCTTAGCGTAAGCTGATAAGACCGAAGTACCCTTAGTATCTTATCAAAAGCGGGTCTGTTAGCCACAGTCCCTTTGGGCAAAGACTTTTGAACCCGACCTCCGTATTGATATCAGAATTGCTGGGTTGATGTCAGACCCAGGCACCCCGCTATTGGTTTAGATCCTAGATGTAACGATGACTAGGCCTGCCCTGGTAGGAGACGAGTGCCCCTCCTCCACGTTAGGGGCTTAGTGTCCGCCATGCGGTCTATCACATGGCATATACCGAGGTGCTATGCAATCCAGTGTGTCGGTGAGAGATCGATTAAATGAAGCAAGACTCGACCTGGCGATTCCATTGAGCTGTCATTCCACGCACACGGCCGGCACCGAGGACCAGAGGGTTGACTGACTGGACAACTCGAGTTCGTACGATATGGACCGGCAAGAGACCCAGAGCAGGAGAAGAGCAGTGCAGCTGCATTCCAAGTTCCTCACTTCCTGCGACGCCTGCCGGGCCCGGAAGGTTCGATGTATCAGTTTGTTATTTCCAACCCTCCAGGTGGAGAGTTGGTACTGAGCCCGTCCTTCTAGAGCGACATGACTCGGATATTGTGTGCATCAACTGCGACGTAGGTCAACCCCAATGTAATTTCCATTCTGTTTCGTATGAGATTCGAACCAACTGTTACCGTAGAAGCGATCCGTAGAATGCCGGTTTTCGCGTACGAAGTGTCGCAAATCCCGCACGATGCAGACCGCCCAGGCTTGGGAAGATCCTCAAAGAGAAGTACAAGCCACGAGTTCTGGTGTCGCTGAGCCCAGTACTCCCATCTCCCAGGCGAGATCGCCGCCTGCAAGTCAAATTCAACGTCACAGCCATATATCACTGCCGCCCTCAAGCCAGCCACAAGATAGTAGTACCGCAGCTTGCCTAGTGTCAGAATCTCTTGCTGAGTCTTGCCATGCCAGATTTGACCATGGAGATGGGATACTGTCCCCGACTCCGGCCGATCATCCAGTGATCATGGTATATTAGCTCACCAAATCCCCATTAATTACAGTCTACCAGCTAACTGCAACTCTATCGGCAAGACCAACGAACAAGATGGTAAGTAATATCACAGTCTCGCGTGGGTACGTGACTGAAACAAGCCGACGGTAGTGTCCAGCTCCAGCCTTGCCTACTTCTCCAACGGCAAATTAACAGTCCTGTCAAGAAGGCTTGGCCATAGTCGGGTTGCGGAATTGACTAAACGAATCGAATTCACCGTTCGATCAATGGTCCGCCACCCTGTTAAGAGTATCCCGTCACCCAATGATTACAAACAGATCGCTCGCTCTGTCTCGCTGTCTCAGCAGACCAGATCAAAATACATCGAGTGTCAGCACTTCCGGAACTGTGAGGTAGAGCTTAACTAACGAATGCATAGCCTATTTCAAAGAAGTTCATCCCATATATCCCTTTCTCGATCGCACATCTTTTGAAGAAAGGGCATCTTCTTCGCGGCTTGCGGAACTTCTATCGGTCGATAATGCGTGGTGCGCGTTATACCATGCTATCCTTAGCCTAGGAAGTCTTTATCACGACTGTGGAAGTTTCACCGCGTTTTCCGGGACTGCCTGGGATATATTTAGAGTCTCTTTAGCTTTGTTTTCGCCCATTGTATTTGGACGAAGAACTCTAGTCGCGGCTCAGGTACATCTACTTATCCACGTTTTGATCGATACGCCTAACCCTTCTTTTGTTAATTAGGCTATAACTGCGATGGTCAGTCTGGAACCCATTGTATCAGACGTCACACTGATTTTAGGCTTATTGTAGGCTATTTTCGGCGTCAATTATGTATCTCTTCCAATTGAAGACGTCTTAATCACTGAAGCTGCGAGAATTGCAACCTCGCTACAGATGACCAGGACCGGCGCCGACGAGATCAGCCCAGACTTCCAGAGAACGTTTTGGGTCATTTATTCGCTAGAGAGCGAATTCTGCTTTAATACAGGCCGAGCATCGGTGAGTTCTCCATTGGGGCGCCACTCAACCACTACGTACTCACAATCAAATTTCAGGCGATACCCAGCCACGACATATCCTGTCCTATTCCTCAAACAACACTGCCATTCCTGCCAAATTTCAATTGGCTCCGGTTCCTATCGGCTTACGCCCAACTGATTTCAGGGATCTACGAGCGTTTATTCTCGGTAAAAGCAAGGTCTCTCTCCAAAGAATGTCGTCAAATAGAAGCCACGCGTGCGTTCGAAGAACTGGAAAACTGGAAGAACTCGGCGCCGGAAGAGCTTCAACCTGGGCTGCCTATAAGACCGCATCGGCTGGAAAAGCCTCAATCCGTTGCTCTGGCTATCCAAATTCACTTCTGGTACCATAACGTGCGCATCGCCTTATCGCGGGTCTCTATTTCTGTATCGACTCGAGATCATGCGAACTCAAGGTGCCACAAACTCACTCTTACAGAGTCAGCAAGAGCCATCATTGACCTGGTACACTTGATTCATCTTGAACCCTTTGTCTCGCCATTGTATGCCAAATCACCTCTCTTGAACTCACATCTGTTGCTAATACTGGAAAAGGATTCAATACCACATGCCTCAATCTGCATTGTTTCTTTTATTTGACTTCGTTATCGAACATCCCCTTGATTCCGAGGCGAGACATAACTTATCATACATACAAATGGCAGCATCCTATTTCACGCGCCTGCAGTTCGCGACCAAAAATGATATCGATGGCACGATACCTGCAGAATTCTTACAAATAGCTACTAAGTTTGTCGAGGATATGGCCATTTCTCAGGCCTCTGGGACACAAGCTGGCGAAGACCTGAATGGTGTGGATCCAAGGACGAGCCACAACGAAGATATAGACCTTGGCGTCCTTGACGAGTTGTTAGGATACCAGGTGAGACACGGATTCTCTTGTCAAATCGAGATGACAATGATGCCTAATTCAATAGGGGTTACCGTTTTCCATCCACAACTATTTTGCGCTTGAAGGAACGGATTTCTCATTAGCATGCAGCGATACATCGCCATTCCCCGAAGCAGAAAGCGGCTTTGTCTTCGCAGACTTTATGGCTGAATCATTCCCTGAAACCGAACAGGGTAATAATGGGCGGTAGGCGAGATAGCCTCATATTATTGAACATCAAAATGCATTGGGTATTAGTTCTACGACAGTGGATGTAATCAGTCCCTTTGAAATCTGCCTCCCATAACCCCAAATACTATAAATATTGCCAATTCCGATGTATTGTCTGTTACCTTTGTACCTAGTACTAATAAATGACAGACCTATATCCCGCTTCTGGCTCATCCAAGTACTATGTAATATCTTTGTTCTTAGGTTCTTTTAATGAAAAGCCTTTTTTAGGATAAGTAAACCTGTTGCTATTTACAGTCTTCTAGTTATAGTCTTTATATTACAGCTTATTCATTATATAGACTTATTAGGCTCTGCTTTAACAGTATAGAGCATATTTATTAATATCTTAATTAAATGTAATAGTAGTATACTTAATGCTATTTATCTTAGTGCATAAAGTGTCTATCTTATCTAGCTCTTTATCTATGCATCTATATGCAGTTAAAATAGTATTAAATATATTATTAATAGTAAGTCTATCTATGCATTACCTATAAATTGCATTATTATTAACTGAAATTTATATGCAGTCTTTAAGATATACTTTGAATAGCTATATAGCTGGTTGGTATTACTAGCCTCAGTGAGGCTAAGTCCGAATTGTCAAATACTACGTTCCTGGGTTTGTCGGCCGAGGATGATGGTTACTCTGGCTACTCAGGGAACAGAGCGGGCTTTCGCAGCCGGATGCAGTCGGACCAGACAAAAAGGTATAGTCGGTTCTTGAATGCACAAATTGGATATTCTTGACAAAAAGAGGATTACTGGGTGGTGGTGGTGTCAATCATTCCCATCGGACTTTCCGTAGGCCGAGATTGTTGCAGAGGAGGTGCACAGCTTTATCTTGACGTCGCCCAGATGAGGACTGCATCGCTTCAGAAGGCTTGGGGGTGAGATTTAGCGGAAGTCCCGGGGACCCATTTAGTATAACGCCAAAACTAGATAATGAGAGGGCTTCCAGGACGCCTCTTTTAGATCTGAGCGCGATCTGAAGAAGGTAGTAAGCCCCTCAAACGGATGTTCAGGCACTATTTAATGGTCCCCCGCCCTCTCGCAGTCCTGGAGGCTCGCCACCTGCAATGTCCATCCCTATTCCTTCACAAACCATAGCATTAAAGACACATTTCCGCTTTCGAAGCGTCGGTCGATATGAAGTCGCAAGATGCCAAAGAGATCGATGGAGGGGCTTTGGCCGCGCTCGACAATACCACTTCTGTGCACGAGGGGATCATCGATCAGCAGAGCATTAAACCTAAAGTTTACAAGCGCAGATTCATCGGCATGGCCATATTGTTTGCTCTCAATCTTTGTTCTTCAATGGCTTGGATTGATATGGCGTCGGTTGTCGATTTCGCAGCCGAGCACTTCAGCACCTCAACATCTGCTATCAATTGGTTCTCCACGTCCTTCTTGTTTGTAGCACTCGCTGTCAACTGGCCGGCCTCTCGCACTACCAGAAAAAGTGTGAAACTTTCAATGGTCATCTCCAGCGCGATAATGATTGCTGGGACATGGGTCATGTATGGCGGAACATGTATCAAAAGCTTTGGCCTCTCCCTTTTTGGTCACTGCATCATCGCCGTGTCTCAGCCCTTCGTCCTAATTCTCCCCGCTTTATTTTCAGAGGTATGGTTTGAGTCTGGAAGCCGGGCAACAGCAACAGCTGTCTCGTCGATCGCCAATATCTTGGGCAGCACCGTCGGCCAATTCATCATGACAGCCTGGGTCAAATCAGAAGAAGATGTCACCCGTGGGATCCTATACCAGAGCATCCTTTTGACAGTTGTGGGATGCATGGTAGTCTTTGTGCCACCAAAGCCGCCCACCCCGCCAGAATTGGTCGTGGCAAACAAACGAACCCTTTCTCAACGGCAGGAACTACAAGCGCTACTTACGCGGGTCGAGTTCTACCTGGTTGCAATTCCTTTTGGGATGCTCTCGGGGATCTTTAATGCTCTGTCGTTCCTCATATTTCAGATGTGCATGCCTTATGGATTCACTGCCGACCAGTGCACCATTGCAGTATGTCTCGTTATTGTTCCGGGCCTCGTTACCTCGCTTATTGTGTGCCGAGCCGCTGATATGTTCCGATGCCATAAATGGGTGCTGAAAACCCTGGCAGCCATAACGGGTGCCGGGTTCCTGGCCTTTATCTGGGTCCCACCATCCGGGAGTATTGCCTTCCTATATTGTATCAGCATTATAATCAGCATCGGCGTTGTGGGTTCAGGCCCGATTGCAGTCGAGTTTGTAGCCGAAATAATCTATCCACTGGGGCCGGAGCTAGCAATTGCCATCATGTGGGCAATGGGGCAACTACTTGGAGGCGTATTGACCATTGGAGAAGGATACATGAGCGACAAGAATGGGGGCCTTCAACCCGGTGTCTATCTCCAGGCTGCCCTGGCATTATTCTGCGTACCGTTCACTCTTTCTCTGGGACTCTGGGGTCGGCACAAGCACGTCCAACTCAACAGAACGCGTGCTGAAAAGGCCAAGGAGAGTCCCAACATCGGGGACGCAGACGAGACAATTCTTTCTTCTAAAGCCGCTGCCTGATTCAACAATTTATCATGGGAAAGTTGCAGCTGGACCGTATGATAAGGCGTAATCATAAGCACTGTAGCGAATTGAGCAGAATTCCTCTCATGGGTTGCCCCAAGTCATCGTCAACGCTTGCCAATGCTACTTGATAGACACATTTACAGTGGTAATGTCTTGATGGACTTCACTTTCAGGCCCTTCGTCAGTTGTTTCTTCTTGGACCGTTTGAATTAACACATCAATGAATTCACGACCTTGCCTGTAGCCATTTACCAGTTTTCCTGCCCTTTCCAGCCTAGCTTCTCGGTCTTTGGACTCAAACCGTAGAAAGTGTCTATCCCATCATCGGAGTTTCCGAGAGCAAAGGTATCCGATCACAATCTATCAGATGTTACAAACTTCCGCCATAGTGAAATCAAGCAGCCGACATGACGCACGCCTCTACTGCCATTTCGCTTCATAAGACGCGCTTTTCGACATCATCCACAGAAGTTTGAGAATCCATTTCTTGAGTGGTGTTAAAGCTTTTAGTATGGCCCCTACCTTGGTCAGAGAAAATACATCCGGCACGATGCCGTTTTCCGTCCACAAGGTCCTAAATTCGACCACTCCGGCTGAGCTGTCCAACACCAGTCATGGGGACGAGCTCGGTGGCAAAACTCTTCTGCAAGCTCTATCGCATGGAGACGTCACGCTCAAGAGGATACCAAAATTCCGTGACGTCTCCAGCGCCAATGGCAACTCCGCCACATGGTCACCTCATTTCGACAATAACATCAATAAGGCTACGTAGCAGTCATGAGCAGCTGCATCTCCGTTCGTGACCCAATGTTTCACCGTGTCTTCTAGACCAAGTCGCTCAGTGTTTATTTCTGTTTACCCCAAGATTCAAGATATGGTGTTAGTCAACTTTGACTCTGATGTTATGAATGACAATCGTGTCCGCCCGCCTGACTCGTCCACAACTCAGTCTGCACCTTGACATATCGTCATATATCGCGGCTTCACTAGTCCTTTGTTGGGAATATCGGTACATTGGGGAACGCCATCAACAGCTCGATCCGGCCATCTATAGAAGAGATCTGCGCCGCAGCGAAAAAAGAGTTTGGGTTGAGTCGGGGAGCAATCTCATTGAATCATAGATTGAGTTGGACATACTTGATGGTTTTACTATGCCCGGATGCAACAGGACCTGCACAACAGCCGATTCGTCGGGTGCGAAAACATCTTGGGAGAGGCGCTGCGTTATCAGCGTCCAAATTTTAAAAAAGGAATAAGAGAATGAGCGCAGTAGGATCGTGTGAAAACTAGCTGTTTCTAATTCTTGGTATTTGGGGAAAAATTCGAAGAGTCCAGTAGAGAATTGTAAGCTCTAATACTCAATGCGCAATTCATTGATGCCAGAAGGCCATAGGGCATATTTATGATTGAGACAAATATTATCAGTTCTAACAAGTGATAACCTCTAAGGCTATAGCAGTCATCAGGGCCCCCGGACTGCGACGTAGTGGCAGTTCCAATCCCCATTGTGGGCTCTGGCGTCAGTACCACCATAGTCGAATGGCGCCTTTCGCTACCAACTTCTCTATAGAAACGCTGTGGGACCATAGCGATCAGTTTTCAGGAATCCGAGATCGTCTTCGTCATGCCCAAGAGCGTTGCCAGGTGCGCTGTTGAAGGTGATTGATGCCGTGGTCCTCAAGTCGCTGATCTCGCAAGCAGCGGAAGCTTTGAGGCCCACCTTGACACCCGAGTGTCTTCGGAGTAGTTGTCCGCTGCCTCTGAGTTTCCGCCCACTCGGTGTCGGAGGCTTGATGCCGATGCTTGGACTCGTTTCAGTACGTAGGGTCGGATTTTCCGATCATCAGACTCCTCGTTCCAGCGTGGAACGGGTGTGGCCGGCAGGGTTCTCTTCGGCGTCAAATTTCAAAGATCCGAAGTTATTTACCGCCATTGTTGCTACTTTCCGATTGATAACTTCATGCTAATCAGACAGAATCCATCCGTCTTTGTTACTGGCTCACCACCACACATTTTTGTTTTCCATCGCCGTCGCCTTTACGGTCTCACATCAAACTCGCCTTCGTTATGGCATTGCCCATCGGTTTTCAGCATGCAACTTCCCAGGCGACTGCCATATCTCTATCGCTTTTGGTTGGAGCATGCGCTGTGTGCGCACTATACCGCTGGCTCCTTCCAAGACCCTTTCCCGGCATTCCATTCAATAGACATGCTTCTCGCAGCATTCTGGGTGATATCCCAGATATGATCAGTGACCCTACAGTGAAGGGAGACTTCTCTGGCTGGACCCTCAAGCAAATACAGAAGCTGCGGTCACCACTGATTCAGATCTTTGTCCGACCTTTCGGAAAGCCTATTCTCGTGTTAGCAGACTTCCGCGAGTCGCAGGACGTGATGATGCGTCGGACACGCGAGTTCGATCGCTCCTTCATGGAGGGCGAGATGTTTTCTGGCATCTTACCAAACCACCACATCCATAGAAAGTCTGATTCCGTTTGGAAATCCCACCGAAAGCTCCTACAGGACCTTATGACTCAGACGTTCCTGCATAATGTGGCAGCACCTGCCATTCACGCCAGCGCACTCAATCTCGTGCGACTTTGGATTACCAAGGCGGAGATTGCCAACGAAAAATCGTTCTCTGCGTCCAGTGATATTTACCATGGCGCACTGGACGCTGTCCTTGCGTTCTCTTTTGGGGAGAATTCCCGTTACAGCGCCATAAAGCCGCAGTTGGATCTTCTCCGCAAGCTGACAAAGGAAGAAATTTCCTTGGTAAAAGCCTCAGGCAAAACGCCCGAAGACCCGGTTTTGTTTCCGCAGGCGGCCTTCAACGATGCCATTCAGGCAACCCTGGATCTTTCGGCTACAGTGGAGACAACGATGGCCACTCCAACACCCAAGCTCGCATGGGCGTTCCTCAAATGGACCACAAAGATTCGGAAAGCGCTGAACACCAGAGATTCTTTTATCAGATTAGAGGTTAGGGAGGCCGTGAAAAGGTTGCAAGATGATGGACTAGACGATTCGAAGATCAGATCTGCAGTGGACCACATTGTGGAACGGGAGAACAGATTCGCCGCCAAGGAGGGCAGGACTCCCAACTTCTTCTCCAATGACATTTTTGACGAGGTTGGTTTATAAGCGACCTACAAAGGACATGTAACTAATGAGGTGCTGATAGGTCTTTGGGTTCGTCGTTGCGGGCCACGACACGACTAGTACGACGTTGCTGTGGGGTCTCAAATACCTTACAGACAATCCTTCATGTACGACACGCCTTCGTTTGGATCTTCAGACTGCTTACTCAACTGCCATGTCTGAGGGGCGATCGCCGTCCGTCGAGGAAATCATACGCGTGTCTATCCCATATCTAGAGGCCACTATTGAGGAGATACTACGTTGTGCCACGACCATCGCTATGGTTGTTCGAGAAGCCACTACCGATACCGAACTCCTGGGTCACCGAATTCCGAAGGGGACCACAGTAATAATGGCTGGGAATGGCCCATCAATACTTTCGCCAACCATGGATGTCAACGAAACGTCGCGCAGCAACTCTGCAAGGCTTGCCAAAGCTGAAGGACGTTCTCGTGCATGGGATGAACAAGAAATCGGTGTATTCAACCCTGATAGGTGGCTGGCAGCGCCAAACAAGGACTTCAACAAGGGTGGCGATGATAAACGGGCATTTGATGCGACGGCTGGACCCCATATTTCCTTCGGACTCGGTACACGGGGGTGTTTCGGCCGAAGACTGGCGTATCTCGAATTGCGCATTATCCTTGTGTTGCTGATATGGAACTTCGAGTTGTTGCCCTGTGCCCAAAAGTTGTCCGGCTACGAGGCTGTTGAAGGAATCACACGCAAGCCAAGGAACTGTTATGTAAAACTAAGAAAGGTTCCTCAATTGAAAATTTAGCTTCGCATAGCGAGGTATCCACCTCCATTTCTTTGCCACGTCTCGTCGTATCTCTTGTAATCATAAGTGAGTCAACGACAGTCCAGCTGTGGATGATATGAATGGTGACGTTCCTATATGTCAATCTTTCTTAACTCGGTGCATCGAAGGTCTAAAGACTCCAGTATCACATTTGATGTTCTTAGTAGCTTGGGGTCTTAAATTCGTTTTCTGTCTGCAAAGCCTGTCGCCGGTGAAGGCTCGCTCTTCTACAAAAGAGGGGCTACTATACCATTGCGGACTTCACGTAGAATAAAATGAGAGACGTGGAAAGGTCAATATTGCGTTAAAGAACCTAGGTTGTCTGAGCTTTGTTCCAAAAGTACAGCTTCACCAGCCCAAGAAACCCTTAATATCACCATTATTTACCGTATTCATTCCTGGTGTGCCTAATGGAAACACGGTCCTATATCCCAGGACTTTCTTAACCCTCTCAGACAAAGTCTTAACCAGTTCACGGTCCAAGATGAGCTTGAATGCCTCTTCCTGAGAGAGCGCGCAGCTGCAAAACACGATGGTCGTAACGGTTCTGAATTTGTCGGTTCTGTTGGCGCCGCCACTGTGTACAATCTTACCGCCAATCAACAAGGCATCGCCTGCCTTTAATTCACATACCGATGCAGCATCGTACCCGCCATTGTTTGGATTATCAAGCCCAAAAGGCCACAAGTGGCTCTTCGGAATCGCAAGAGTAGCACCGTTCTTCTCCGTCGTGTCAGTCTGTGCCACGAGGAAGGAGATGGAGACCTCCGGAGCGCTGGGTCCCATAATGAAAGTGGGGAACCAATTCCCTTGGTCGCGATGGAGAGGTTGGCGAGGGTTTCCAGGGCCGATGGCCATGGACTGCGCTGTGGAAAGCCAGTAGTCCCCAATTCCGCGGAAGAATTCGTCGCATATCTCATAAACAAGATTGTTATCGAGAATTTCCTCCCGGAACGTTTTGCTTAGGGAGACTAAGTTGCTCAGTCGCTTGGTGTTATTGCCGTGGAAGGTCTGCATCTCTTCGTTGTCGTATTTGGAACCCGCTTTGAGATTGGACAGGTGCGGCGCAATGTCCGCATTAAAGCTGGCTACCTGTCCGGGTTGCAGAAATCCCTCAATGATCACGGCACCATCTTCGCTCATAATCTTGACGACTTCTTTAGGGTCATTGATCGCGCTGCGGTGAAGTCGGCGCACGGCAGGGTTCCCTGGGGGAATTGGGAACCATTGTTCTCCAACTGGCTTCGTAGTAGTCTCGGTCTGCATGATAAAAAAGTAACAAGAGATATCTTGATGTCTGTTGGTGGTGTTGGGTGTAGAGTCGAAGCCAAACAGACTTGGCTTTATAGATGTTGACCATCGACTCATTCAAGAGCTCATATCTCGAGGATTACGTAGCGCTGTTCAAAGAACCGAGAGGGGCCCCTCCTTGCAGCTTGTCCTCGTCCGAAGTCAGTCTGAGTGGCTCCAGTGTGAAGAGGTGACTGAGCAGGTGCGCGTGCTGGTCCGAATCGGAAATTCCGAGAGTAATCACTCGGGCCCGAGACGTCATGAAGACTTCTTTCGGTCTCAACTAGGGCCAAGCTCTATCTCCGGCCGCAGGTAAACCTCCGTTCCGAGTTCATGTTGTCGCTTTCAGTGCCACACTTGTGGATGCGGAGGAGTAGCTGTCGTCTACCGTGCCCTAAGTAGACTTGTGTCTTAATTGGTGTGTACAGCACCAAAGGGGGAGAAATATGACGATTTGGCACGCAGATTGACACCAAGAGTCATATTACTGGCAACAAATGGATGAAAAGTTTAGTTGACCAGGAATCAGAGTCATGTTAATTGCCGATATTGTGCAATTAAATATTCCTGTGTACAAAAATTTGATCTACCACTCTTTAGTCGGTCTGTCCACTGAGATTCTTCTTGATATTTTTAATATCCTCGCGAGCGAGACCAAGCTCATTAATAATATATCCCTCCACGCCTCTAAACTTCTCCTAGAGATCATTCATAAAAGCATCCTAAGATATCCTGTATAAGCTATACAGGTTATAGACACCAGAGGCATTAAAGTCTCTATAGCCTATTATATCAGCAATATAGTTAAGTATAGATTTACAGACCAGTTTAAACCTAACCTATATAAGAAGATAGTCTAAGGTAATAGTATTGCAATTAGCGCCTATAAGATATAGGAGCACTGCTATAATAATCCTAGTATAATTGCATTTAACTTATAGAGCTGTTAATTAGCTACTAGTACTAGAGAAAGAGGGCTATAAAAGGTAAGAAAACCTATAAGTATAATAAAATAAAAAGAGCTTCTTAAGTCTATCCTTTATATAATAAAGTATTAGTTTAAAGATTAAGCCTTATACTTTAAGTAAAGATATATATATCTTATAATAGCCCTCTTTACTAGCCTTAATACTAAAGTTACTAATATCCTAGGCTATATTATAATATATATTAGGCAGCTAAATATTTTTAATGCTATTAATCTTAAGGTCTAAAGCCTTTACCTGCTTATCTTTAGACCTTAAGTTAAACACCCACTTAACACTAAGTGTTATCACAAGGGTGGCTATGCTGTTCTTATCTAGGCCATCCAGCCCCCCAGAGCGGTAGGCGTAACTCGTCCTTAGAGGACTTCCAGGGACCTTGCCTAGGTCCCGTGTGTTAAATGTGCCGGAAACATCCACGAACAGCGGGCCAGAGAGAGCGGCAATAATATTATCTTCTGGTATTAGCGTTCTAATATCAGTTTCAGCCAACTCAAGAAGCCTCACTGCTGTGGCTTCCACGCTTATATCCATTTAGTAGCTGCTAACAATAAGGTATTAGATTCTGGAGGGCGCCTAAAGCGGGGATGTCGATAAAGATCAGCTCTTTAGACTTGAAATAAGGGTTTTAGAAGTAGTAATAAAATGATATATATCCGTACTTTAGTGTGTGGTCATCCTGGGTATTTATGCGGGCTAGGATTCAGCACAGTCCGCTGTGATCTTAGAACCTTTACATGGGTGTCGGAAATTGCTCAAAGAGGGCGCGCTAAGGCAATACTGACTAATGAAGGAAATGGCTGTAAAACTCGATTAATATGCCTGCTCCACCTTCCCCTCCCTCCGGGTGGCCGCGGATACCGTCTGATTATCTGAAAACAGTCTGGCAAGTTTAGGCGTCTGGAAAATGAGATTAAGTTAGACCAAGAAGATAAAACTTGTACAATTAATTGGTCATAACCAAATTTCCTGGATTGGCCCATATCAAAAGGATACGGGAGTCTCAATCACGGCTTTGAGAAGTTCTTGATATAATGTGCCCCACAAGCAAGTGCAACAAACAGGAATGCACAAAGCAAGCATCAAGAAAGCAGCCACGGCAGACGCTATATGGCTGCGGGGTGCGTAATATACCGGTTTGTAACAATGAGACCTGCTATGACTTCTATTACCATTCAAGGCAGTATATGTAAGAAAGTACCTTGTAGTGACCACGCTAGAGGCTTGTGCCGTTCAAAGTAATTATAACGCATCACTCACTCCCGCAACTGTTAATAGCCATTAAGGATCAAGAACGTGACGTGGTAAATAATATGGGGCCATTATATGTAACGTTAAAACACAACTATAACAGCCGTCATAGTGCGTCAGGAACCCGCATTGACATATTCCGAGTATGTAGTATATAAGGCTCAGTACAACAACCTCATCCCTTCCCAACATGAACCAATTACATTCAAGTTTATCAGAATCAAACTTCAAGAAGTCGCATATTGACGTTGCTAACTTTTGAGAATGAGAAAATTCTGTCGTTATATCTATACTTTAATATGATCATCAAAACTCTTCTGACTTCAAAATTACGTGATCACAGCCGAGGGCTATCGTCTAAGGAGCAATATTTCATGATGACACGTATCTGAGATGTGAGAGAATACTAATAAAGCACAGGCTTGTATCCGGCTTCTGGCTCATCTAAAAACCACGTTATATCTTTACCCTCCATCTCTCGCAATGAGAACCCATTTCCTAGGTAGGCAAATCTGTTCCTGCTGATGCTCTTCCAGGTGTAGTCTTCGTAACGCGGTTCATTCATCATATGAAACCAATGAACTCTGCTCCCAGGGTGCAACGCATATACTGGTCCGTCTTCCTTTCCTAAACAGCAATTAGTACCAAAGGTTAGTAGATAAAAGTTCTTATTGCGAAATACACACCACCCTTGAACCAGGAACGACATTTTGTGGACCAGATGGTGCGTGGGAAAAAGCCGTCACAGTGTTCCACAAAGTCTGAGATGGCCTGTGCAGACGGCTCGAATGAGTGGTATCCCTCTGTTTGCGCTTTATAAATCATGCGGATCATATAGGTAGTGACGTGCTCGAAAGAAGGCAAAACCGAGCCGTGGGCCAGGGGTGAATTTGGACCAAAGTACACTGGGACACAATATGTCGTCAATTACCATGTCTATAATGATGGTGTGAAGTAATGCAATGTATACGAACCGAAATAGTTTGGCATGTTAGGAGCACATACGCCTAGGTAGCCAATTGGACGGACATCATACTGGGCCTGAAGGTTCGTCCCATGTCGACCGAGAATAGGGAATCGAGGCTTCCAACTCAGATCGAAACCTGTAGCGCATATAAGGACGTCAATCGGAATTGTCTCTCCAGTTTTGACACGAATGCCATCCTTGACCACGCTGTCGATTGGATCCAAGACCACGCGAACATTCTCCTCGTTCAGTGCTTCTAGATAACCTATACCGGGTGATGCTCGCCTGTAAAAGTAATCAGCGGCGTTGAAAAACGTCTGGGAAACCACCATGTTAACTTACCGACACAACACGCCGAAATCAGGTACTAGTCGATTAGCCAACGGGCTATCTTTACCCAGCTTGTGTTTCATGTACTCAGTGAGTAGAGCCTTCGCCTGCGCTTGTGCGTCAGAGTCTTTCAAGACCAGACCAAAGGTTGAAGAGATTTCTTCTTCTATAGCTTTGCGGTACTTTGAAAACTTGATGGAGTCATTTTTGAACTCTTCCTTCTGCTCCTTGCTATCTGGAGGGGCGTCAGTTGGCTGTGTGTCCAGACCGTACGGTGACTGTTACATTGAAAATTTGTTCCTCCTGGCCCAGCATGCTTCTCAGCGAAAGAAGGTGTGATCCACGTGGGACTTCGGATGAAATTAATCACTTGCTGCGCCTCTGTCACCGAAAATTGTTAGTTTTCTTTTTTAGGTACGCATTAAACCAAGAGATTCCTTGGCACCAACCTGACTGTATCTCAGGCAACAACTGGATCGCAGTTGAACCATTGCCGATGATAGCGACTGTCTTTCCCTGCAGACTGATGTCTTCTTTCCAGTTTGCAGTATGAACCAGTTGGCCCCCAAAGGTCTTCAGTCCAGGAACATCGGGCCATTTCCAGTTGCTATTCATCCTTTTAGTTACCCCATTCATCTGAGCATAATCATCGTTACCTACTTGAGGAACCCTGAAGCGTTGATAAGGAATTCTCCACGATCCTTAAATACATCACCAGTCGCCTCATCTTGAACATCCACGGTCCAGGTCCCATCCTCTTCACTCCATACCGTGCCTGTGACCTTGTGCTTGAGTTTGACATACTTTTCCAAATCGTGATTTTTAGCCGTGTCTTGAAAATATCTTAATATTTCTGGGCCAGTTGCATAGCTGCATTCGATTTACATTATTAGCAAGCTACTCGACTCCGAATAAGATGGGGACTGCATGCAATTCACTCCAATTGGGGTTAAGGCTCCAAGAGAATTGATAGTTGTGTGACGGATTGTCACATCGGATGCCGGGATACCTATCTTGGGTCAACTCTGTTCTGATAAGAAAATGGTATGCATATTACTGACTTATTTTCTAGCCAAGTTCCTCCAATAGCTGTATTCTTCTCATAAATAACTAAACTCACATTTCTCAGATACTTTTGAGTGGCATATGCAAAGTTGATTCCTGCCGCTCCCGCGCCGATGACAATGACTCGAATAGGCCGTGGCTTATTCAAAGGATGCTCCTCTAGAACGTACGGGGCCTGCAATGGATTGACTGTCGCCATCTTAAACGTAGTGAATTGAATCTTTCGTCAAAAGAGCCAGATAAGAATGCCACCTGAGGTGATACAACGGGCTGCATGTGAGCTGTAAAGAGAAAGTAAAAGTAGTCACGATTGTGGGATCTCATATTAATAAACCAACAAATAAGCTTTGGTTGTGCTTGTTTATTCCCTTCACTCAAGTTCCGGCCGGATGCATCCTTAGCTCGGAAATTTGGTTTGGTGCTTCGGTCGGTGAGCCTCCCCTCGGAAATTCCGTGTAGCCTCGGTGATCTCTCCTCTATAAACTGGTGACCGAATTATGGATTTATCGGAGTTCCGTAAGCCGATGATTTGTCCTCCGACGGCGTTCACCCAATCGACCTTTATCGTAGTGTGTGCGTGGTTAAGGCCATCTTTGAGAGTCCGGTGTTCGTGGAGACTGTTCTCGTCAAATAATTTCTAACAAATGCATCTCCTCAACAAAGTCCACGAACGACGCAGCGCCAACTGAACAATGACAATGAAACGACTCAGCCTCGCTGAGGTTGCCCAACACGACAAGGAAGAGAGTGCGTGGCTTGTTGTCAATGGCGTGATATGGGATGTAACTGGCTTTGCCGAAAGTCATCCTAGAGGCCCTTCCATCATTCAAGAGTATTTTAGGCGTAACGCTAGCAAATTATACAACACTGTCTACAGAGCAGGTTTAATTGCAAAATACTTAAGTAAGAAGGAAATAGGATAACTTATTAACGAGGAGCTAGAGAAAGGAGAGACTACTGACACCATAAACTACAAAGACCTTCCACTGTTAGACTCCATACTTAACCTATCTGACTTCAAGAGCGTTACGAGCCAGGCATTTACTGATAGAGTGTTAGCTTATGTGTCTAGGGCCTCTAATGATTGCTTAACCATAGCTGCTAATGCCGCCTAGTTTTGCTATATCTTTCTTTATCCTTATATCCTTTATAATATTAAGTAATGCAATACTAGCATCTCTATCTTTAGATTCTAATTTAATATACTAGTCTTTAATATACTAGTATCTCTTATTATAGTAGTGCACCTAGATAGTAAGTTAGCTATTACTAAAGCTACTATTATAATAAGTATAACTATTATTATATTAATAATAGCATTATATTCTATTAATAAAATTATTAATACTTTACTAGATAGCTATTTATTCTTCTTTTAGCTTTATATAAACTTAAATTAGGCTATTATATGAAAACTCCTTAAAGAAGTCTAAGGATTTAAACTAAAAGTAATTATTATTACAGTTAACCTTCTAGTATTCTCTAAACGTGAAGCAAATGAAAGATATGAGGCAAAGGTTGCGAGTAACGGTAGATCTAAAAATGAAACCCCTGGGAGTGGGCGCAAACAAGCAAGATCAGCCTCTTAAACTATTGCGTCTGATCTCGAGTGGAAGGAATTGGCTTGGATTAAAGAAGTCGCAGGCATTCTAATTATGGTTAAGGGTATTCAATGCGCGGAAGACGTGAAATTGGCTATGCATTATGGATATAAGGGAATTTACATCTTAAATCATAGTAGACACGCTACTAATACAGTGCCACCTAGTATCCTAACACTTCTAGAAATCTGGAGGAATTGCCTAGAGGTGCTTGAAAAGATAGAGGTGTTTCTTAATAGCAGGGTCAGGCATGGCAGCGACATGCTTAAAGCTATTTGCTTAGATGTAAAAGGGGTATACCTTAGCTGGCTATTTTTCTATGCTGCTGTATATAGGCAGTGGGGTATTAAATATACTCTTAAGAGTAAGTACCTTATATATATCCCTTTTT
>JAAOAQ010000821.1:0-33321 GCA_013396025.1 Fusarium phyllophilum | reverse complement strand
AACACGAAGAGAAGAACCAACACGAGGATAGATTTTGTTTCAGAACAAGGGCAATGTATATTATTCTCAGTGTAAGGAAGTGCATCATAAAGATTTAAACTCACATGTGTTAGCTTTATGATTGTTTTTGAAGATAGGGCTAATAGTAAATTAAAAAAAAAAAAAAAAAAAAAAAAAATAAGTATAGCTAATAAATTAGAAGTAATATTTCTATTCCAGTGCAGCAAAAATAATAGGCGGGATTTAGATGTTACCCTAAAGTAACTTTAGCCACTTGTACAATCCGGTCTATGCCAATTCTGGTATCTAATATGAGAGCAGCAACCCCGCCTGTAGCCGACACTAAAGTCCTAGCGCATCTGGAAGCATCGATCCAATCTCATGTAAGAACCAAGAACAAACAAGTCAATGATCTCTCAGAGCCAGACAACCAAGACCGGACCGGACCAGCGATACCGGTGATACAGGGCGGATCATGACCAACTGGGGGAAAGTACTGTAACGTTCGGATAGATTTACTTACGATTCAGGAAAATTTACTCGACTGTTAGTTATTGTGGTTTTATCCTTGTAGTCAGAAGACAAGAGGGGAGTGAACCAGACCCTCTCGAATGGACCGGTTAAAGGAAAAAGAGAACAAGTCCGCAATCAACACCATCACAGCATTTCTGCTCCACATCTTATAGTAGTCACCCCATCGTGTGTTTGAATGTGTAGTTAACAGTTGCCGACCCCAGTTAAATGAGAAACTCCGGCCCGGTCTCAGTCCTTCATAAAGACTACTGCCATTACCCCATAGTCCTTCTATATTTCTTCAACCGGCCGGCAATTACTCCTGTGATGCGATTCTCATCCAAAGTCAATCAACGAGACACCAAGACAATAGGCACAATGGCTCCGCGTACCTTTGACCGCTCACCCGTCGCGAATCCCACGTCCTCTTTCTGGAACGCTGAACCCAAGAAACTTGATGATTACCGAAGCTCACCTCAATTGCCGACAAAGACTGATATTGTGATCATCGGATCGGGTCTATCGGGCGTCGCCACCGCTTACTTCATCCTCAAGGATAACCCCCAGCCGCCCTCTATTGTTCTCCTTGAAGCGAGAAAAATATGTTCAGGAGCTACTGGTCGCAATGGTGGTCATGTGAAGCCTGATACATTTTCCGATATTCCCAAGTTTGTCAAGCTATTTGGATCGGCGGCAACAGCAGAATTGGCTGAGTTCGAGGCTGCTCATGTTTTTGCTGTCAAAGATCTTGTTGAGAGTGAGAACATAGAGTGCGATTTCCACTTGACAAGAGCCTTGGACGTGTATCTCGATGAGAAGCATGCCGACGAAGTCCGAACAACTTATAAAGACCTTTCTCAGAAAAGGAATATGAACCTCGCCGACGTCGCATTCATTGACGATAAGGATGCTGAAAGGGTAAGCAATCCCGCCCAAACTGGTCGATTCGTCGATCAAATCTGACCAGTGTTGTGGCCATAGGTCTCAGGTGTGAAGGAGGCCAAATGCTGTATTTCATATACCGCAGCTCATCTATGGCCGTCTAAACTAGTGCACGAACTCCTCAACAAGGTGATTAAGGGTAACCTCAATATTCAAGCTCATACTCCTGTCGTGTCGGTGACACCTTGCAAAGATGTCGAACATGGAGCGTGGGCCGTCAGTACGCCTCGCGGGTCCGTTCAAACCAGCAAGGTTATTTACGCTACCAATGCCTATACGTCGCAGATTTTGCCAGAGTATGCTCGAGCAATCACTCCAGTTCGAGGTGTCTGCAGCCACATCAAAAGCGTCAAGGGAACGGCAACCCCGCATCTTGTCAATACATACGGGATAAGGTTTGATAAATACAACAATGACTACCTCATACCTCGCGCAGATGGGAGTATTATCGTTGGAGGTGCAAGGCAGGCATTCTGGACACAAAAGGATCGATGGTTCAATAATGTTCGGGATGATGAGCTGGTAGAAGAGGCTGTTCCGTATTTTGATAACTACATGCAACGCCACTTTCGAGGGTGGGAAAACAGCGAGATGAAGACTGACAAGGTCTGGACAGGAAGTAAGTTGAATTTGGTTCTATCACGCGCAACTCGAGGTGTATAGTGTTAGACCCGTTACTGACTTGTGCTGCAGTTCTAGGGTATAGTGCGGACTTTATGCCGCATATCGGTCAAATACCTGGAAAGACTGGTCAGTTCATTATTGCAGGTTTTACTGGCTATGGTATGCCTAAGATCCTGCTGTCAAGTAAGGGATTGGCTCAGATGGTACGCGATAATGCCACTTTCGAGCAGACAGGACTGCCTCGTGTCTTTAAGACGACGAAGGAACGGAATGAATCCAAGTCCAGCCCATTGGAGGAATCACTGGCATCTCTTTGGACAGAGAAGTCGAAGTTGTAATCTAGGGGGGGTTGTAAACTGACGTTAGGTCAACGTAGTTCATCACTAAATCGGCAGTACGACCACACACCTAAAGCTCAGTCAGGCTGCTGGTGTGGCTGGCCTTGATCTCAAAACTGATAATTGTGGCCGTGAACTGGGTGCATTAGATAGCCCTGATATATAAACGCAGGACATTCATATGGGTTGGCTCGATACTTGCTTCTTAGACCAAGAAAGAAGAAAGAATAAGGCTGGACAAGAGAAAGTCAAATGCAGTATATATATATATAGATTGCCGTGTCCCTTGGCTATCGCCATGCTACATGTACTGACTCTCGCTATCCAGTTCTGCCAATTGTGAAACAGGAGGGAATCAGCCCCCTGAACCAATCTGAGCGTCCTGCGCTCACCTCCCAAAATCAGCCAATTTATAAAACCAGTTTACGACCGCAGGCATCGGTCTTGATGTCACGGCGGGCAACGCCAGCAGCCTGCATGAGCTTTCTAGTAAACTCGATACGCTCAGTTCCTCGCATGATCGTAGGTCGTCGCTGCCACCCAATCTCGGTCGGCATACGCTCGTTCTCTGCAGTAGAGATACCTCATTAGCCTCAGCGTAGTAAAATATGATAGGAACATACTCAGCCAGTACTCAATAAATTTCTTCTCCACCGTGTCAGTGGTGCCATCAGCCATGATCTCGAAGAAGGATGCCATTTCGCCCCAGCTAAAGCCGTCAGCTAGCCTAGACAGCGAGTGCTCGGGATTGGTCTTCTTAGATGTAGCTAGGCGGCCCATTCTCGCCTTGGCGACTTGTTCAACTGTCATCAGATCATCGGGGAAGTAGGTAAGGGACTCGGCCCAGACGGTCTCGTTGAATGGGTTTGGATCAGCAAAGAATGCGTCGGAGCGACTACGAAGGTCAGTATTTGTTGCAATAGGAGAATGACATGATGTACCTGAGAGAAATATCATGCTCGAGGATGTTGTGGCGACCAAGATCAGCCAGATCGAAGCTGCGGGTGTTGGGGTACTTGGGACTGGTCTTGATGGCCTGCATGAAGAGGATAACAGCATCCAAGTTCTCGATGTTATAGCCGGTAAGCATACCGTCCTTGAGAATGTCGAGTGTGATGTTCTTGCCGTCGCGTGGGATGTACCCATGGTTGGCCAAAGTGTTGAGACCGGGGCAGGGACCACGAGCTTCATCAAACAGTCAGTATAAGACATAGATGCTCGTGATGCTCTCCATTATGGGAACTCACAGGCGTCTGGAGTTGGAGCAATCCACTCCTGAGGAACAAACTTGCGGGTGGATAGAAATTGGGGATGGGCGAGCGTGTGCACAGCCGTGCTGATGACGACAATCAAGGAAGAGAGCTTCATAGTGAATGAGAATAAAGTCCTGTGCAGAAAGAGAATAAAACTGATGTTGGGCCTGTTGATACTGGGGCTTTTCTGTGATGCGCAGAGCACCATGCCGCGTCTTATACCCTCGCAGCTTCACACTTCCTGCATTCAGGACTCTCGTCTCTTCCCACCATCCTCGTTTCATCTACACAATGTGACAATCTCTAAGTCCTGCACGAAGAAGCAGAAACAGAAATCGCAAAGCATCACCGGTGCCGAGATCCTCGGCTCAGCCAGTCTCCCGATTGGTAATCGGAGGCTCATCATTGATTACTTGAAATGCGACTGGCTGGTCCAGGTCTGAACACTATTCGCGAGTATTTCCCGATGAAGTAAAGATGCGGTTATGCTTAATGCTCTCTGTTTTGTTTACATTGAAACGCCTGATTTCTCCACCCGCTCATGGAACTTTTACTAAAGCCCAAACGCCAAGAAAAAGAAGCAAGCCTCTCTCTTCAAAAACAACCGAGGCTCAGGGCAATTTCGGAAACTTGGGTATCTGGTTATGTTTTCGATTTATCAAGATACCCGCTCATGCGCAGATGACTTTAGTCTACTGCAGCAGTCTCAAAGTCTTCCAACTAGTTGGCAATTGCGTCTAGGCCAAATTGGGGGTTCAGCTCTCACTTGTGCCTAGCGCAGCTTTCGAGGAGTGGCCGCGTACAAGGGCTGCGGGGTTTGCAGAGATAACTACAGGTCTTTAACAAATGTAGTTCAAAGAATCTTCGCTTTATATCTCTTTTTTATTCTTATGACCAAGAAACCCAGTACGTTTATATAACATAACAAAAGCCTGACAATAGCTAACACAGAAGTAGCAAGGCCATGTCTACTATACTTTCTGCCAGTGGTGACAGCGCCATCGTCATTGATTTTGATATAACCCGGACCAAGGGCTGCGCGACCATAAAACCCCGTGCAACGAAGCGATCTGACTGGATTCTCTTGACCCTATCTGGTACCGTTCCAAACAAAAGCCCAGACCATCTCGTGGTAGACTTCACGTCGATATTTGCAACTATCAAGACTGTGGCGGTGCAAGACGGCACGAAAAAGGTATTAGAGGAGGGGGATCTTGGGAAGCGTGAGACCTTTAGTATTCCCGTGTTTTCTAGGAATATTCGTTTCACTGGAGAAGGAGTTACGGTCTCGATTCAGGTGGTGTTTGAGAAGGTTCGGGCATCGCTGTCGCTGAATTCTGTCTCTCTCGCATTTTGGTAACTGTATTTGCCAAGAGTTTCCTTGCAAGGAGTAGACTTTCAAAACTTCGATCAACTTCCTAGTACTGTAGCTGTGGTTAAAGCGCCCGTATATGATGATGATCCTTCATTGCATATTTACATCTCGATTCATCTCACCACTACTGATACATGCATTTGACTGTCATTGGCTTGGGAACCACATAAACTCCTTTCGCCGTGTCTTCACTATTTGCCGCAAATCCATGGCTCGACTCCTGTGAAATATCTCCCTCCCTATGTGTGGGTTAACAGCCCCCCAGTCGTGCTGTGCACAGTAGCTAAGTCACTGTTATCTACTATCATTATGGACTACTTCATTCCAATTATGCTGCCGCTGGCGTCAACTCTTCATGTCGAAGCTTGGGAAGATTAGTCTCTTCTATTCGCCCCTTTTCAACAAGCTCCCCAAGGCTATCGCAGCTGGGCTGAGAAAGTGGAAAGACCAAGGGCAGTGTGAGAACCTATGAGTCTTATATGCAGCCCCGATCACAGCAGTCTCTGGTCCGCCTAGACGCTGGCTTTTGCAATGCAGCAGGCCACAGCACACATCGGATCGCTCGCATCCGCATAAGGAAATCGAGATACCTCTCTCGACCCGTTTTTAAATCTACCGGATACGTCTGAGGCCAAAGCACCTCTATCACCACAAACCGGCTTGGGTACATGTGCATGTGTGCTATGGTTCTCGCAAAAGCTGGATATCTCGGAAGTCAACTCTGCTGAGACGCGTGGGCTACGTCAAAAATGACGAGGCAGTAAGGGCAGGTGTTCTAGCTCTGGGTTAGGTCGGCGTACAACATTGGCTAAAAGTCAAGATCGTCTCTGTTTGCGTGTTAATGAGGCTGTGTGACGAGTTACACATGCTTTAGAAAGTGTCGCTCCGTAGGGAATATGAAATGATGCCTCCTTCAGCGCATACAGCGGGGCCAAACCCAGATCCCTGGCGTCCGATTGGCTAACTCGCTTCTATCTTAGCGAGTGCGATAGCGGGCTGTGCCGTTAACCGTTTCTCGATACGTAGGCCAATGTCAATGACGTCAAGACCCTGATCATCGATATCCAGCACCAAATCTCAGATCCCGTTATTTCCAGGCGCTGTCTTTCAATTCATCTTAATAACCCATTGTTGAAGCTGTTTTTGTTATAGAGAATGCATCAATCTAACGAACCAGATAATTCCTTGGCATCACCACCACCAAAATCACCGGATATACCACCTTTCTCACCAAGATCAATGGCTGACGTCGGTACCGATTCCGGAAATCTTTTCCGTCTCAAAGACGTGCTCACTTATTTCGCCGCTGTCAAGGGGGACCTATCAAACGTCACCGCCCCTCCCTTCATCCTCGCTCCCAGATCAGCTATTGAGATTCCAGCTGCTTGGGCTTGTCACCATGATCTCTTTCTTCAACCTGCAGATGAACCTGATGCTGGAGTGAGGGCTCTTTTACTAGCAAAGAATTACATCTGCAGTCTAAAGCAGCTCGTCAATGCGGATTCCCCGGATGCTGCCAAGAAGCCATTGAACCCGTTCCTTGGTGAATTATTCCTCGGCTCATTTTCCGACAAGTCTGGCTCGAAGTCGGAACTGGTTATTGAGCAAGTATCGCATCATCCGCCTGTCACAGCATGCTCTGTATATAATAAAGAGCGTGGTATGTCATCGATTGGCTTTGCGGGCCAGGAAACATCCTTCAGCCTGGTCAATGGCGTCACCGTACGTCCAACAGGATGTGCAATTATACAAGATCATAAGCATAATGAGCAAAGTCTCATGACGATGCCAACAATATTGGTCAAGGGCGTTACGACCGGGAATCCATATCCAGAGATGGAGGGTCCAGTCTACATTGCCAGTTCGAGCGGTTACTTGACGAAAATCGGTTTCCACGGCAAGGGACGACTTGGGTACGGGCAGAAGAATGAGGTCGTCGCTGAGGTATTTGCTCCGAATGACAAGGATCACCCGTTATATCGCATCACAGGCCAATGGACTGGTGAGATCAAGGTTGAGGACTCATCAAAAACGACACTAGAGGAATTTCACGTCGACAAGATCCCCATCTCACCTCTCAAAGTTGCGCCCGTAGAAGAGCAAACACCTTGGGAGTCACGTCGGGCTTGGTTCAAAGTTACACAGGCCATCAAACACCACAACATCGAAAAGGTGTATGCTCACAAGAGCACCTTGGAAGAGTCGCAAAGAAGACGACGAGTTGAAGAGGAGAGAACAGGCAAGCAATGGAATCGTCTGTTCTTTACCCAAATCCCCCCCAAGGGTGACGAGACGCTCGAGTCTTTAGTGTCAAAGGTTCCTGAGAAATTAAGTATACTTGATTTTACGAAGACGGGTGGTGCTTGGAGATTTATTGGGGCTGAGAGAGCGGAGGAGGTGAAACATCATTTGAGCCGCGATAGTTTACCATAGCGTTGTCAGAAGCATAAAGCATTAATAATAGATTATATTGTATGGATACGTCTACTGCCAATCCTAGCTGAATGAAAAGCCAAGAGGTGAGTCTAACTATCCAATTCGTCCAGCGCTTCACATTAGATCTTGTCAACGTGCTCTCCAGTCTCGTGCTGAGCAGCAAGCTTCTCGTCAATAGCCTCAGCCCTGCGAGCAAGATCAGCCTGCAGGTTTGCAGTATACTCGCTCTTGTCGACGAAGGGAATGAACCAAGGAGCGTTGGTGAAGAGGTAGTTCATCTCCTCCAGAGGCAGCTGCTTGGTCTCAGGAACGAAAGCCCAAACGCAGAGGGCATTTGTGAAGTTGCAGATAACAAAGACGAGGTAGTACTTCCAGCCAACAGCTCCCATGGCAATACCAGTCACCTGACCAATCATGGTGTTGAAGGCGAAGGAGGTCATGGTAGCAAGAGAAACACCCTTGGCTCGGGTGCGGGTATCGAAGATCTCGGCGGGAATGATCCAAGAGAGAGGTCCGCAAGTGGCTGAGAAAGAGAAGTTGTATGCCCAGGTAACGATAATGAATCCCCAGCCTTGAGCAGCGCTACCGGAACCAGGAGGGTAGACAACGAGCATGATGGTGGCGATGATAAAGGTGAGCATGTTGAACAGGTTACCCCAGATAAGAGTCCATCGGCGACCGAATTGGTCAATGAAGGCAATGCAAAGAGCTTGGGCGATCAGAGCAATAATGGAGTTGATGGCCTGATACTTCAGCGCATCTCCTGGCCCAATTCCAGCTTGTCCATAGATGGTAACAGAGTAGTACTGAATGGCAGACACACCCGTCATCTGAATCGACGCCTGAAGACCACAAGCGATCAAAAGACGACGGAAGCAAGAAACATCCCTGAAGAGCTCGAGGTACGACTTGGCACCGTTGGTATGCTCATCGGCAATGCTTTCCTGAATCTGCTCGATCTCCGCACGCACCCAGGGATCGTCCTCGTTGCCGTTGGAGTGAAGGCGAGCCAGGGTCTTGAGCGCGTCGTCCTGCTTGCCCTGGTCCATAAGCCAGCGGGGAGACTCGGGGAAGACAAAGATGAGAGCACCAAGGATAACGGCGGGGATGATCTGGATGCCGAGGGGGATTCGCCACTGTCGGTTGTCGCTGAAGTTTGTAAATGTGCCCCAGCCGGTCCACGAAGCGATGAGAGCTCCGATTCCCAACATGAATTGCTGGAGAGCTGTAACTCGACCTCGGATGGAAGGGTGTGCGATCTCAGCTTGGTATAGAGGAATGATCATGGTCAAGAAGCCGACGCCAAGACCAGCGAGGAAGCGACCGGCCATGAGGTATGAGATCTTGGGAGCTCCAGTCTGGAGAGCGCCTCCGAGAGTGAAGATTATAGAACCAATGGTGATAGTCCATCGTCGACCGGTGTATTCGGTTGTAGGTCCAGCGAACATGGCACCAAAGAAGGCACCGGCGGTGAAGAGCGCAACTACAGCACCACTGCAAAAGTCAGTATCTTGAACAGTCTCAATGGGGAAATTGGCGACTTACGTATCGGCAGCTGTGTCGCTAGTGTCGAACTCCCGGTGATAAGAAGGCGAGGCAATGACCTGGGCGATAACACCCAGATCATAGCCAAAGAGCAGCGATCCAAAGGACGCAAACACTCCAACGAGGAACTGGTAAACCTTGGGCTTCATGATGACTCGATATGCAGACAATGATGGGGAATGAAGTGATCGGCAGGAGGGCAGATTTCAAGAGCTTTAATACTTTTCCTCAACGACCCAGAAGCTTGGAGCTTCAGAGTAGCATCGCCCTTCTCGCGCTCCAATAGCCGCTGGTCCCAACGATAGCAACCCCAGAACTCAATGCATTTAGCGTGAAAAGTCCCCATGGGGAATGGGGGCACTCAGAATGTAACCTCGCCTGCCTCGCGAAAAAACACGAAACAGTGCCGAAGACACGCTAAGGGAGCAGTCCATTAACAGCGCGTGACATTCCCATAGAAGCGCTTCTTTATGATTGGAGCGCAAGAGAGCATTCTTAAGCTAGATGTTGATGGTGAGTGAGGAATGCCAAGCTAATGAGGAGAAGGGCAACCCGCGTATTCTTAGCATGGGTTAAGGTCGGGTTGTTTGCCAGATTTGTGGTGCGGGGTTTCAGCTGACATGTTTGGGAGGGCGCTATGCTGTTTTTATCGTCATGTCCGGGGGAGGAGTCGATGAGGAATCGTGCCGGCGTGAGATGCTTTGTAAAGGACAGGGCTGGGCTGGTCTTGGGGTGATGTATCCGAGGTACGAGTATGTGGATGACTTTGCATGAAAGGGAGATGGGATGAAATTTCATGATCCGAAGTTCGTGAGGGAGAAAGATCGTGGCATGTCAGGTTGCTTGGCTGTGTGCCAAGATGATCTTGAACAATGCTATATAATGAATTGTGAATATTCGTATTAGTACTCTGATCAAGGGAATAAAGATTATTTATGCTTATTGCTTAAAGAATGGGCCCAATGGGGAGCATTGATCAGATCCATACATCAATGCTTGTTCTTTGTCGCGTGGCTTTTGTGGATTTACGAAGTATTGCTCGCAAAGATGAATCGCAAGTGTCGATCTCGATTATTGACAGTTTCAGGTCATTTGCATATCATTTTAATTGCTGGAATAATTTGAAACCGATAATCCTCTGTAGGAATTGATGTGTCTGGTGGCATCGCGTCACATTGAGCCAACATTATCATTGGTGCAAATACAGGGTAAGCAATCCTCCTCTAACGCACTCGGCCGGTTCGGGTTTATCAGACCACTCATGTCGATACATGCTATTCCCGGCTCGGCGATGGGTTGTAAGTCACAGGACTTGTCTAATTGGCTGTCTGATAATTACGGCTCAACTCATATCCTTATCTATGGGTTATCTCTTATCAAGCGATAACTGGCGGTTGTTTATCGATTAGGCCGGCCTCTATTAATTTACAGGTCACTCCTTAAGTTATGGAGAAAAAGACCTCTACTAAATACACTTTTATCTCGATTCTATATATAGCAATGCAAAGAAGTGATTAAACAATTACTTACTTATACTATACTAAGGTAATAATAGTCCACTCCCATACTGTGAAATGAGGCAATAATGAACACTGTATCCTTCTATATTGCATCATTTCCCTCTTGGATTGATCTTCTCTGGTCTCGGCCTCGCCCATAACCTCATCATCGGTCTCGTAGTGTATGGGAAAGTTTACCTCTGAAGAGGAGCAATGCAATGCATACTCAAAAAGGTTAGAGCCAAATATGCGTTCAGCTTCTGTAATACTCTCATCGTCTCCAGAAGAGCTCTTGCCAATAGCTTGTGTTACAATGGTATTGCTAATCATTGGACCAAGTTGAGAGGCATATGACAGACTTTCTTTCCACATTCCAACTCGAATGAATTCGCGATCTCCGTTATCGAAGGACTCTTGAAGAACAAGGCCGCCAGCTTGTATAGCTTCGGGATCTTCTCCAAGCTCCAGGTAACAATTCTCCTTCTGCAGATAAAGTGGGAGAAGGAAGAGAGATGACGAAGGGTCTGGTATTTTGCTGAAGCGGACTCTAAATTGTACACGTTGAGACAATGCATCACAGCTTTGCACACGCATACAATCTAAGCCAGCTGAGTCAAAGGTTATGCTGTGCTCCTAACTAACATGTTATTGATGTATCAGATGACATTAATCGCGTATCTTACCGGATTATGGTCCTGCCAGCAGAAGTCGGCCAAGTTCTCAACATCGGTACTCTCGCTGAACTCCACTGGTATAAGAAGACATCTTATCTTCAACAAAGCCTGTTCGAATGACGTAAAAGGGTCAGTGTCGAGGGGGGTCAAAATGCTTTGAACCAAGAAGGCCAGAGGCTGATAGTCATCTGACTTGAATGAGCTAGGATCCGTTGTCGAGAGATTGAGCGCTTGCTCATTTCTCCATTCGAGAGGTCCTGCAACAACCGATCCGGAATAGCTTAACCATGACCACGAAGGTGCTATCATGGTCTGTGGTTTCGCAAGAACAGACTTTTTCCGATCAACTCCATGTCTTACCTTATCCGACTCCCATAGGACGCCTTGCATCCAGGTTTCCAGCCAAATACCAGCAAAGTAAGTCCTACCTGTCAAACTGGCGAATGTCTTTGCAAGACCAGATATACCGATGAATCTGTCTTGCTCATACGTCAACTGGCATTTAGTATACTTTTCAAGCATCAAACTCTAGGAGAGGGTACTGTAATCGCTCGAAAGGGTCTGCAGTGTCTCTCGGTCTCGGTATGGGAAATCACTCTGAGGGCAAACTTCATTGGCGACATAAGATCCTAGGGGACCACCTCCACACTCCCACCATAGCTGATCGTTTCCAAGACAGAGGATCCGTCAGGACAGACACCGTTCTTGCGAAACCCACGCTCTCTTATTGATTGGAGCATTGATGATATCCGTCCTGTACTCAGTAATGTTCCGCGGTTCAACGAAAGCGTAGGTCTCCTGTGGGATCGCAGTCTTCTTACAACCAGGCTCATAAGCCGGATGACAGTAAGACTTTGGCTTGGGCCTCGATATACTGCGAGGTCTCCAGTTGCGAAAAACGCTTGCGTTCGAAACATCCCAGCAAATCATGATTGTGAGGAAGGAATACCGGTAGAAATCCATCATTAGGGGAGCTTCATGCCGAAAATCAGAGCCATCATCATCTTGCACAATGCAAAGAGAGTCGATCCATATAAAGCGGATAGGGATTGATCGGCAAATAGATATGACATCTAAATACCTCTGAGGTAAGAGACTGTCCGGCTGAGGACGGCAGTAGTCTTGATAATTCTTCTCCAACAACGATGGAGTATTCTCAGACCATCTACGAGACAGTGTGACGTATGGTAGTCTGACTTGACAAGTTTCGACAATACGCCATGCTGTCGAGTCGCTGCTGCCGAAGTCTAATAGACGAAGCGGAATTCTTGTACCTGGAGGCACAGAATCTCTTTCCATACAGAGAGGATGACCTGCATCACAAAGTTGCAGCCAGCGATTTGCAACATCAGCAGCTGATTGGGGAGTATGCTTTGTTGCTATTGGGGCTTCATTTTCGGCCTCTTGTTTGGTAGTGATAGCATGGCAAAGAAAACAGCCGCAGAAAAATGTTCATGACTCACGTTCAAAAGACTTCTGCGTTGTTTTCCAGATACTAAATAGAAACCTCGATAAACGGCGCCTAGTACCATTAACCAATACTGTCATAATGTACTGGCCGTCTTTAGGCTTGTACCTAACCAGAGCAATGTCGGCATGGAAATCATCGATTGGTTCGTCGCGTGGTAGCGCAATAGGCGAGGATCGAATTTCCCGCCACAGTTTCCAACAAACTGGACAGTCAGATGCCACCAAAGACTCCCAAGATGAGTGCATAGCACGTTGTCCTTTTGTAGTTCGAAAGTAGTCCGATTGATCTCTCGTGTCTTTGCATTTCTTCCAAGTCCAGGGCTCTGATAATTCGTTGGTAGTAAATGGTAGATTCTCTGCTTGAACATTCATTTGACTGATAGACGAAAAGTCTGGCAATGCCACTTGGCATGTCGTGCAAAGGCTCATGCTGATTGTCGGATCTGAATCTGGAGCGAGCTGAGATGGACTTGAACGCGAAACGGTACCTGTAACTGTGATGGTATGATGTAACGTGATGCGATGTGGCCTTGCCACCAATGTTAGGCGCGCGCCTGTCCCATCCCGATGCTACTCAGCGTAGCCACAATTATTAAGACGAGTGAGGATATAAAGGAAAGTCTTTCGAATCAAATTGAAACGGTTGCCAAGATTGCGGAGTTTCTTGATAAAATTAACTGTTTCAATTGCGGATGCGATATTTTAAGATCCATGTCACCTCAGTCGTGGACAAATCATTGAGCTGGAATATCTGCAGTCAAGAGGGGTCCTAAGCGCCCACGTCCAGCGGCTATATAACACTTAACGTGTGCCATGTTGAGTCTGCGAATACTAACGCACTGCAGGCACGATGCTTCAATTATTTAAAAGATCTCTTATTTTTGGCCCCATTGCCGATAGGTTGAGCTTCGTCTTAGCCGCCTGGACTTACGTCTATAGCATTCTGGGATATGTGTTTCTTCTTCACACCAAGAACTGGGCTACGCTCGACACTCAATCCTCACCTTGTCAAAATCCTGATACACTAGAGAGTACAAAACTTCATGTTGAGTAAGTCATACCGTTAGACACTGGAGAATTTTATTCTGACTACAAGGTTTACTAGCAACATATCCTGGCATACTACAGAGGACACGCTCCGAGAGGTATTCGGCGAATATGGCGAGGTCACAGATACGGTAATTTCCTTTGACCTCTTGTAAGTATCCTACCGGAATACTAAGTTACTGAATTAGACCGTAATGCGCGATGTTGATACTGGTCGCTCTCGACACTTTGGGTTCGTTACGTTCGAGACATATAAAGAGGCCTGCCTTGCGCGAGACAGCTTAAACAATCAAGAGTGAGCTTTTCCAGCCTTCTGAGTCCTGAAGCACTGATATTGATACTACTGTGCCTGTAGAGTTGACGGGCGTCGCCTTAAAGTCAGGGAGGCTCCTATCAGGATACAGGGTTCTGGGGAGGTAATCAATAGCATAAAGTCCAAGAGCAGTTAACTCTACAAACAATTATATAGCCAAGGCAAACCAACATAAATTATTTATAGAAAGGTTATAAAACCTGTCACTTAATAATGAAAAACGTAATTGCTAAAAGTACTAGTATTTTCCATAAGGCAAGTTGGCTAGATTCAGTCAATGTTTCACAAAGAAGTTAGTTCAAGAACTGGTTTTATATTTTATATCCAACAAGGCCTCGATCTGGAGAACGGGAGTGTTATATAATGAGAGGTCCATCGCGCTATATTAACAAAAACTTGGCTTAGGACTTGAATAGAACAGTTATAATCCTTGAGCAGGCCGGAAAGTAGCCACGGCGTAATTTTGCCTCTTGAAGTCAATTAGTGACCATCAAAATCGTCATTACAACCGCTCTGATAGTTCAAGATCTACAGCTGATCCTCAGCTGGGCTGAGACACTCACGGGATACGCAGCGAGGCCACCAAGCTAACCACAGATAGACGACAACTTCGCTAGACTATTGCGTGTCGCGATCAGACATACTGCATCAAGCTGAGAGACTTTGTGCCGTGCTATACGTGATGATATGAGAGACACGTTCTGCTGGAATGCAGTGATATCAGGAATGAAGTTAAGAAAGTGCTTATATTCTGGCTATATAAGAAGACAAGCCCCCACGATATCGAGATTTTCCTAATCCAATACTGTTAGAACTATATAAGTTACACGTTGTCATCTCTAAGCACGAGCCAACATGTTTATCAAAGTCTACTTCGGGTAAGACCTCTCAAAGATGACATTAAGACTTTCATCTGATAAGTCCTTTCTCGATTAGAAGCCTTTCGTGGAACACCATTGACGAGAGTTTGCGGACTCGTTTCAGCCAATATGACAGCGTCTTGGATTCGGGAAGTTCTCAAACTTTCTTATCAGGTGCCATACAGTATCCTGACCTACGTTATAGATTGTGATGCGTGATCGAGACACTGGTCGCTCTCAAGGCTTTGGCTTTGTGACCTATAGCAATCCCAATGAAGCTGAGAGTGCAATCGGCGCCATGAACGAACAGGAGTGAGTTGTCGCATGTCGTATCCTCTGGGCCCGTAATCTGACAATAAGCCAATTTTAGAATTGATGGAAACCATGTTAAGGTCAACCTGGCTAATGCTCGTGTTACTGGAGGCGGAGGCGGCGGCTATCAAGGCGGTTACGGTGGAGGTTATCAACAGAGAGGAAGATACGGCGATGGTGGTTATCCCCAAGGAGGCTATGTTGAAGGCTATTAAAGCCGTCGATATGTGACGTAGATAAATGGCTAGATCTATAAGCGGCTCCTACCGCCCTTGGAGAAGGCCTTGCAACGCTTCTTCAGTATCATATGCCTTCAGCAGCTCTGCCTTGAGCTTCTCAATCTCATCCTTTTGATCCTTTCTCACACCGTCTAACATACCCTTTGCGGGGCCAATAAGGTGAGCGTCGCTAAGCTCCATCACGACTGCCATAAGCACCAAGCTATCTCCCATCTGCGCCAGCTTGCCGTCTGCGTCCAACCCGTTCATGATCTTCAACAGCCTCTCGAAATCCGCATCACCTGGCTCAAGGATGACTCGTAAGACAGCGCCTCCGTCACCATTGACGAGGTACTTATGAAAGAGGTTTGGCGTAACAGTCTGAGGCTTGCCCACTTCTAGTGGCTGAGTGGAAGCTTCTAGGGCGTCCAGGTCGGGATCAGTGCTCTTGTAGATAGAGATAGACCCTTCAATGAGATCGAATGTTTCTGAGAAGCGTGTATGGAAGTGAGGAGGTACAGTAGTTCCGGGAGTCATGGTTTCGATGAAGACGGTACGCTTGCCATCGTTGAGGGTTGTCGACTCCTCCAGCCGAAAGCGGCGTTGGTCCCAACGACGTTCTGATGACATGTCAATTAACAAGAGCGATAATAGAGATAGTAAAGAGTGAAAGTAATTATACGAATTCTGTTAAAACAATTCGCTCAGTCGAGATCCTATCTTTAAATACTCGACTTTACATCGCAATGCTGACGGCTTATTCAGCGGCTCATCAGCTACAAACCCCGCCGCGTTACGCCTTTAGGGTTAGTGATTATGAAGGATCCAGATCTACGCCATAAGACATCTTATCTAGGCGCAGTTACCGATTAGATAGCTTAACTCACAGTCTCTAAGAGTCCTAAGTTCCATGAGAATTAAGAATGCTTCTGTTGCTATTAATACAATTGGTAGAACTCAGCTTGCATGACTTCGGAATAGTGCGAATTGAGATCCCCAGTTGTGTGTAAAACTGGAAGTAAGTGGAACTAGAGCTGCCAATCAAACATATCAAAAGTAACCGCTCGCCTTACCTCTGCCACCCTCATTATCAGGCCTTCAGACGCTTCCAACTACAGATCTCCGCTACAAATATCACATCTTCAGCAATGCGCGCGGCATCATTCCTCATACTCGCCACTTTCTATCGGGCTGCGCGTACCAGCCTTAACAACCTTGGCGCGACCGTGACCGTCAATGGGGTCTATTACTTTGTCCACCCTGAGCAGGTGGCAGTTCTCCCGTTGTCTTCCAGCCACAACCATGGCCATGTTGGCTTTATCCCGGTTACGATATTTGAGGCAACGGACAACCGATTTGATGAGTCTGCTCTCAACGACACCATCAAGGCTTGGCTTGCTGAGGATGATGTGTTCAATGAAGGCTTCTTACAAGGTGCGTCGTCATTTGCTTGAAATTGGAAATTTGCGCTTACAGTTATAGGAATCTACGTGAAGAAAGATTTTGATGGTATTCCTGGTCTGCCAAGTTATCAGTATCAGGGCAACGCATCGTTGTCGTGGCAAGAAATCGATTACTCTTTCGACGCTCCCAACGGACCTTACATCTTGAACCCTTCAACTGGTTCTCTACATATGCCATACCGCCTTTATCTTGATACTCAAGGTGCCTTCACGCAGGGCGTCATACCCCTCTCGAGCGGATCTTTCGCTCCACTTCCCGCTGCACTCCCTGGCTCCTCAGCCATAACAATCGGTGTCCCCTCGAGGATTTACTACACTCCAACTGACAAGTATCCGCTCTCTGGAGTGCGTATCGGCGTGAAGGATATTTATGACGTCCAAGGCCTGAAGACTGGAGCAGGAAGCCGCGCCTACTATGATCTGTACTCCGAAGCCAATGGCAATGCACCCGCAGTACAACATCTACTCGATGCTGGAGCCATCATGGTCGGCAAAATAAAGACCACTCAATTCGCTGCACCTGAGAACGCCAGAGATGCCATCGACTATCAAGCTCCATTCAATCCCAGAGGCGATGGGTATCAAGAAGTTGGATCATCCTCGTCTGGAGCGGGGGCGGGTATAGCTTCTTACCATTGGTTGGATCTGGCTTTGGGGTCTGATACGGGAGGGTCCATTCGGGTACCAGCCGAGGACAACGGAATTTTCGGAAACCGCCCGACCCATGGTCTAGTGGACTTATCGCGTGTTATACCGTTGGGACCTGAATTTGATGCAGCTGGATTTCTGGCTCGCGATGCAAAGATTTGGGCGACTGCTTGCAGGGTCATGTACTCGAATCTCACAACAAATTATACACGGTATCCGAAACGAATTCTCACATACGACCTTCCCTTAACAAAGGACGCTGATCTTTCAGAGTCGGACCGCATTGTCGTTCAATTCGTTGAAAGGCTGGTCGAGTTTCTCTCAGCTGATCTCTCAACCTTTAATCACACGGAAGAGTGGTCTCGCAGTCACCCAGCAGGTACGCCAAGCGACTTGCAAGAGTTTGTTGGTTCAACATGGGCAGTAATTTCAGCCAAACAACAGACTCGCCTTGTTCGAGATCGATTCTTCAAGGACTATGCAGCCGCACACGACGGACGCGTACCGTTTGTCAATCCCTCCACCAATGGTAGTTGGAGCTGGTCCGACACTCTGCCTGCGCTACTCGATGAAGCAGTCGCCAACAAGACAATTTTCAAGAGTTGGTGGGAAGAGACCATGCTTCCTAAGAACGGTGAAACATGTTCGGAAAGTCTTATGCTTTATATGTTTAAAGATGCTACGCTAGATTACAGGAGTGATTATGGTAGCGCGATGGGTTCTGGTGGCTTGACCGGTGTTCTACTCGGCCTGAATATGGGTTTCATTTCACCAATGGTTGGGAATCCCGACTTTGCAATTCCAATCGGTCAAGTCAAGTATGATAGCAGCATCACCAGACATACAGAGCACTTACCAGTCTCGATTAGAGTCATGGCAGGTGAGGGTTGTGATGGCATGCTACTAGATCTTATTAATGATCTCGTCAAGGCTGGGATTTTGCCGCAAGTACAGCCTGAAAATAAACTTTCCGTTAGCTATTAGTATAATACTCTTGGTAACTGCTATACTCAAACAAGCTTATATATATTGTATCTCTATACTAAGTACAAGGTCTCACATAAGGCATAAGAACGTGATATAAGGTAGGCGAGTTGTAACGTACCTGGTGGGTTGAGAATGGGGGCAAATGCATTCTCAACAGTAAAACGAGGCCAATGTACCATCTTAGATAAGGGAAGCAAGCTAAGATAAGAATGGCCAAGGTTATCCGGCTTATATCCGTATATTTCCCAACAATGTCCCTCCACTATGCACTATCATTGTTCGAGAATCACTGCCCCCATCAGCCCTCCTCAACCTTGAAGAAAAACAAACGCTTCTATATATGCCTTAAAAAGGTTGCCCTCTAACATATATATCCTCTTTCCTGTTGAGAATTGTCCCTCTGAAATACTACTCTATGTATACTATCTATGTCCTGTTATACCTGTACATCCATAGCTCAAAATGAAACCACTCGTTGGCACTGCAATGTTCAGCATGACGTCATTCATTACTCTTAACATTTACGCATACCTGATTGCTTCCATCTGCCAACTAACGGTTATCGACTCTGTTGTAGTTACCGATAATAGTAATCGTGTTGGTAGGCTTCACGCGGGTCAAGAAGGCCGATCCGAAATAGCAGATGATGATGATGATGATGACGCTGAAGTGGAATAATCCGAGCTGCTCATTGCTAGGGGGCGTGCCGGAACTGGGGAAGCCGTGGGTGAAAATCGTCCCAAACGAGAAATCGGGACGTGGTGATGTGGCTGTTTCAGATCAGTGCACTGTGTCAGGGCTGCCATGTCGTTCGACAGATTTTGAAACTCACGTTACCGGGACCGACCCGCGAATCCAAGGGAAATGGGGGTACCTTGGCAGTTTTGGTCGGACGACTCCATGATCACGTATGGAGGGGGCTGCAGAAACGTTGTTGGTTGGAAGAGATCTGGGCGATAAAAGCGATGCGTGGAGTACGTGATGAAATTGCGCTCAAGGCTCTTTGGTCTTGCCCTGATTTTAGGGAATTAACCAGATATAAGTATTAGATCGTCAATAGTTACCTCTTGGAACTGCCATGAATCTCAAATTGCGGTGGGGAATGAAAGCTGTCAGTGCTGCATTCGAATGTGCCTCGAGCAGTGCCTGGACTCCGTTACTGGTGCGTGATACCGTGCCTGTATTAATGTACGTCTCTTTACTGAATGCACTTCCAGCGACTGACCAGTCTTGTGAGGATTCCCCCACACGATGGCTTGCTGGTACCCAATCGCCAATCCCATCTGGTTAGGCGGTCAAGGTGAATATTTACGAGAAAACAGTGGAATTAGACACGTGCAAGCCACTTTGCCAAAGCCACAGCTTCTGGACGTTTTCTGCTGTCAAGGCTAGCAAGGGTCTCTCGACAGGTTGACCAAACAGACGCAGCTCGGGTTGTCGACGGGATGACGGATTGGTGTTTCGAAACGTTCATTGCGGTCTGCGCTAGACGGTACAAGCTTCCGGTGTAGACAACGCATGACTAGTGTGGCATTGGACATGAACAGATGCATCATTTGCTGTTAGATGTGGCTGAATGGCTGCTGGGCATGAACTGTCGAGGGAAACAGCAGCTGGTTTGCAGTTAGTTTGCGCGCGAACTACATCGAATTTGTGGCCATGATTGGGTGGTATTGGTTAGTGACCGCCTGTTGCCACGATCAATGGGGAGAAATCATCTCCTCCCGAGACAACAATCGAGACAACAATCTTCAAGGCAGAGATCTACGTCATGCTGTCACACTGGTCAGCCCAGATAAGTCGAGACCCATAACCTTAATCCCGCGGTTTCGGTGAGTCAACAGCGGAAGCATCCCAATGTGACCTTATTGGATACTGTACCAGGTTTGGGTGAGTGAGGCAAGTGCCATGTCTTGAGAATGCTGAGAAGCGTGGGGCCTCCGATGAATCAAGTACCGTATTCCGCGAAATGTGTTATCGTGAACTTCCAATGCAGCAATGTCATTCACGTAACTTGGAGTCGTTCTCACAAGATGATAGTACAAGTTTGATAGAGAAATTAGATGAAGAGGCAAAGTATATACATTTCACGTTTAGCGGTCTTGAAATGAGCGTAAGTAGCTTGGCTACATATCCCTATTTATAAGCTCACAAGTACTGAGTTGGTCCCAAGTCAATGAAGATTCCTCGTCAAATGAAGCCTTATCACGTATGAACTTAAGGCCTGCACATGATGGTCTCGCTATCTAGCCTCTGGATTGTTTTCCAACGGCTGGTTGTTCATCCACGGGCCCACAGGCTGGGTCACAAAGTAACCACGCAATGTTTCCCACAGTCCGTAATACTCGTTACTGCTAATCTGCATCGTGACATTCCCTCGACCTCGTATTGAAGTTTTGTTGTTGTCGCCGTATTGTTGTGTGTGGTTGACGTCGCCTGTAACGAGACTGCTATTCGACCACCCATGCTGGGCTACCTTATTATCGCTCCCTAGAATTTCCGTGACATTGTCAAATCGCTTTTTTGAGTCCTTTTTCTGTTCTTTACTCTTCGACATAGCTGCGTCAACCATTTCTGCTATATTGTCCTCGACCTGCTGGTACATCGGATGATCGGAATGCGCGAACTTGCAAATTCGGGCATGGTCGGCGTCAAGAGCGATCTGTTTCTCACGTTCACGTCCAAGCCCCAATGTCGCAGAAGCTCGATCTACTACTATCTTTTAGGTGTTAGCTGATTCCTACACGTCTAAGCCCGAATATTTTCATGGCGGCACACCTGTCGAGTGTTGCCGAGCGGTCTCGTTTCGAAGAAGCTTATAAAATACAGCTTCTCAAGGAGTTGGCTGAAGTCGTCCGTAATAACTGAAAGAAACTTGGAGTCTCGTGTTAGGGCTTCCAAGAATGAGTTTGACGGATTCCCTAAAACAGCTCGAGTGATTGATGCCGCGATAGCTCCGAGGCCTGCGCCGTTTCCACCATGGTGTGGTGTGCCGAAGAAGACAACGCCGAAGGTTGAGTCGAAGATACGGCAGTATCTGCTGTCACCTCTGGAAGTGGAAAGTGCCTATGACGGTCAATTCTCTCAGGCCTCCGAGGACAAAAGGAGAGGCGACACAGACCCGCTTGACTACCAAGCCGCCAAGGCTATGGCATACGAAGATGACGGGGCGGTCCGGGACATCCTAGACTTTGGGTTAGAAACCAGTCGCAATGGCACATGGGAGGCATTCCAACAGCTCGTTTTGACGATAATCTGTTCAAAAGATTGTCGGCTTGTTCAGTCAATCCTGCCGTTGAAGTTCCAAACGCAACATTCGAATTATAGCCAAACAACATTATCCTCGAGCGAGGAATTCTATCCGGCAGAAAGTCCTTCAACCACAATCTCCCTCCTGCTGTCCACGTAGTCCTTGCCTGATTTGGGCGGTCGAGCGGATTCAGGCCGTGTACAGCAACGATACTACACGCAATGCATGAGCTGACGTGGAAAACCTGTTTAGTGGGCGCTTACTCAATCTCTGGGCTTTCCCCCTCAAATAAAATCTCGAGGAAGTTCTGGGGGGATGCACCCTCTTGCTGCGGCTGAATTAGGCTGTCGGATATCGTGACTTGGCATTTCAGCCAGCGCAAGGACTGAGGAATTGTCAATCATACCGGGTAAGATTGGGGAAATAATCTTCGAAACATTGTTCAAGGAATTGAGAAGGTTGAGTTCATGGTTGTTTGAAATTTATCGGCAATGGGTGTCCTTTTGGGCTTGATGTCCCTTCTTTTCTACTGAAAGGGAAAATGACATGTAAGAAAAATCAGCAGGTGGCGCGTGACCAGACTCTGTCACATTTTTATCCAATAGGATTCTGCATTTGGCGCTGTGAGGCCTGCTCATATCATGCAGATTCACAAAAAGATGTTGGTTGACCAAGGATGTGACGGAAAATGCCTCATGTTTTGAGCATGTGGAAGAGGCAGACAGACACAGCCTCAAGGCGTAAACGCCGTCCATCCCCAGACCCTTCTTTATTGCAGGTAAGGCAGAAGTCTGTGTCCTCAGCTGGTATCCCATCCATGAGATATCTAATTAATCTGCCAAATGTCGGTCTCGGGGAGTAGCAACTGTGAAAGAATGTATGGCCACAGCGAAATATAAATTCAGGCTTCGAGGTGATCCAAATGTCAAATATCATCACAAACATCGGTGAATTCAACTCGACAACCGTCTGAACCTGCATGCAATTCAACCTCAACCACGTTGTCTTCACAGCCCTCCATTGAACTGCCGTGTCGCTTCGGTCGAAGAAAACCAGTTCGTACCCCTTTTGACGACAAGCAGCAAACAAGGTCTGTTAGAGAGTAACATGGTCCCGACTCTTTGCTTTGGCTGACCCCCAGCATTTAGTACCATTACTAACGACATTCTCAAAACAACAGTTCGGCCCTATGGCACGTCCAGTCCAAACGATCAATCCTCCAGAAGAGGTCGAGACGATCAATACTTTAGAAGAGGACCAGAAGTCGGGAGGACCATTGGGATTGTTCTATCGCGACGACGACTCAGACAAGGCTCTTCAACCTACCGGAACCGCCATGCCTTCATCCCCCGAAGACTCATCGTCCGAGATCCCCCAGACGGTCGCAAGGGCTAATGACCCTCACCCAATCGCTGTACAGTTCCTAGAGGTGTTCCGTTCATTCAATGCTATCGCAATGAATTTGTACCAGGTAGGCCAGGAAATCGTGAACGGAAACCTCATCAGGGGCCACTCGAATGACGCCAGGTCGCTGGGCAGAGGCAATACTAACGATGTCGCTGGAGATCACAACAACATGTATTCGGATTCGAGACCCTCAACAGTCAAGATCGTGGGCATCATCGCTGTCGCTGTCATCGCATACAAAGCTTTGAGCCGATGAAACAAAGATCGATCGATGATACACTTCAATACTTGTTTGCATGTCGGTCAATGAATTATATTCATGGCTCTACTGCAGAATTTCATTCCAGCTAGACCCCTTGGGCAAATAGCCTTCGCACATGCGACGGATCTGATCAAGCCATGCTTCCCTAATGTCTTTCTCTTTTTTGCCTCTTTGCTGGCACCCAGTCGTCGAGCCTTTCTTAGACTTCGAACAGTCCGTCAGGTAGATGATGATATCATTGATGCTCCCAGGAGTGTGGCTGATATCGTCACCCCTCAGCCCAATCTTATTTGAATCGCCCTGAGACTTGTTATTATTCCTTGCACCGCGCTCTGCGACAAGGTTCTTGCTCCCGTCGAGCTCATTCTTGTTGTCGTTTCCAATCAGTATGGTATTGTTATGACTCCCTCGAACAGTATTCGTGTTTCCATTCGCGCTCCCAACCAGTGCTTCCAAGAGGTTGTACCAGTTGCCCTTGACATCTAGAGGCGACTCAGTCCCTTCGACAGAGGACTTCTGAGTAGACTTTTGAGCAGTAGACTTTTGAGCAGTAGACTTTTGAGTAGTAGACTCTTCAGCAGTAGCCTTCGGGGTAGCCTTTTGAGGAGTAGACTTTTGAGGAGGCATTGCGATTTGCAACTTGATCGAGCTATGGGACGTTTATTAGCGATACCAGCATGTTCACTCTAAGACAATACATACCCTGCCTTCGTTCTCGTTTATCACTCTCGTGGTACAGTTGCAATTTGATATGCAGGTATTGGCGACACTCGGCAACACTCGGTGAAGAGTAAATCCTGTGAGATGCCAAGGGCATCGTGAAGTTGGGATGCTGGATGTCTGCCCCTCATCCTGGCCGCTGGTGATGGTTCTCAGGCGCATCTTATACGCAGAATCAGTCGCACCAAAGAGATCAAGCTCCCGGAAGTTGGTGCGTTCCGAGCTCACCGATGTTTTATCACAACGGGAGGGCTTGCCAGTTGTCACTCACAAAGGCCAGTGACACGTTGGAGAGGGCGCTAAGCACAATTTCGTCACAGAGAGTGCAGGGATTGAGACCTGTCACACGGTTGTGTTGAAGGTCTCGATGGATGACGACCCAAGAACAATAGCCTATGGAGACCAATCTCTCAACTCAATGACCCCGCGGCAGTGGAAGTTCAACTTCTCATCTCGCGGTGTACTATGTAATACCTAGCCATCGTTTCGTCAGGTGCATGTTCCAGCTTGGACGGCAAACGATAAAAGCGTAACTGTCAGCGTCAATCGCATCCGGTTCCTGTGAAGACCCCGCAAAAGCTTGTTATGTTGGCGCCCAAGGGACATGCATAATAGAATGATCAGCCTTTCAAGGCATACTGTACTCCGTTCGCATTAGGCGCTGGGGTCTCGCTGCTCCCTCCTATCAGATCGTAACAGTTACATCACCTGAGAATGACTCGGCGCGTGTTTAATGCCATGCATGCCCAATCTCAGAGAGATGTTGGGCCTGGCGGATCTGGACGCCCTGTAAGGCGTTTTAGGAGTGGAGATCTCCATGTGCCATCATTCTTGAACTTAGCGAGCTGGTCACCTGATATTCCTAGGTCGGCTCGACATGGCTTACTCATCTGGAAACGATTTTGGCAAACCGGATCGGATAATGTCTTTCGCGAGTAATGGTCGTAAGCTTCTATAATTAGAAATTGACTCTGTTAAATACCCAGGCGCCAGTAAATAGATATTGAGAGTTAAGGTCTTCTTAGGAGCGCTAACTGAAGTTTAGGAACAGCTTATTGCTTTTTTAGAGCTTAATAAATAAGAAAGATAATTAAAAATAAATATATATATAATTACAATTAACTTCTTTTATACATTAAAGCACACCATATACTTACAATCTATATAGAGTTTAAGTATAGTTTATAGAGTGTTATCTCTTATTAATTAAATAGCTAGGTAGTTTAAGTTAGTATATTGCTTTTAGTTACTTTATGCTAAGGAGCAAGCTGATAAAGCACGTAACTTGGTTGAGATTGGAGTTTAGGGTAAGTTAAAGTATTTGCAAACAGTCTATGTAATTGCTAACTATAAGAATAAGCTCCAAGATTAGGGCAAAGAGACTAGCTATCTAAGGCAGGCAGTAATCTAGGTAGATTATTGCATTTACCATACTGGATTCAACCCTGATCTCATTGATTTATCGATATCTGTCGATAACCTTCACCTTTACCCCTGCTGACCGACCCGCTGTATGCTGTCGAAGAACCAATCAACGGTAAGAAAAGTCTCCGCTCCGTTCCGCCCCGCGGTTCAGTTCCCAGCTTTTCCGCTTGGCAGACGACCTCGGGAGAGAACCTTGATGGCCGCACCTGTCGCCAAAAAAACCAACCAGCAAACGCAAACGCACGACACGCTACTATATATGATCTACTCCCTAGTCTAGCAGGCATGAACCCTCAAAGTATCAGTGACAAGAGCCAGCACCGCGCCTGCGATCCCTGCCGTTAGTCTCTCTCATTTCCCCTCTTTGTACCTCCATCATCAGCTGATGAATGACGTATAGGCAAGCGAAAAGTACGATGTTCTCGCCACACTCCTTTATGCGAACGATGTTCTCACTTTGCTTTGACGTGCGAGTACTCTCCTATGAGGACTATAGGGAGGCCGAGGAGGGGCCAGCCGTTGGGGTATAGAGCGAATGGCGTGGCGAGTATGGCTGCGTCGTCGGAGGTTATGGATACGGGGAACTTTGCTGGGATTATGGATCAGTTTCTTGATGATTTGGGGACGCCGTTGCCATCGTTTGATATGGACTTTTCGACGGAGCAGGATAGCGCACAGGGACAGGAAGGGTTGCCGTCCGATTTGTTTGATGGGGCGGAGATGCAGCAGGACCAGAACGGCGTGTACCCTGGGACTGCGGAGAGGCCGATGGACATGACGCCGACATCTCAGAATACCGAGAACATAACGACGCCTGGACTGTCTTCTCAGAAATGCTCTTGCATTGAGCTGGTCAATCAGCATTTCTCGGATATCGAGAGCTCGCTCGAGACCTTCCAGACCCTCAAAGTCTTGAAGCAGTCTCTCGCATCAGCAAGGACCATCCTTGAGTGCAATATCTGTTTCCAATCAATCAAGAGCCCACGTACGTCACGAAACGTGTATCTGCTGGGCTCTCTTCTATCCAGCATTGGCTCCTCATATGGCGACTTCTTCTACGTACAGAAGCAACGAACCGAGTCATCGGTATCCGGCACACCAATCCGTCTTGTCGTCGGACAACAACCAGATGCTCGGGATATGGTAGAGCTTTCCCTCGAGGGACCAAGTTACATCGCTTTTCTACAGGCAAGTCTGAAAGGAGAGTTGGATTGTCTTGTGAGACTGGGTGAAGGGTTGGCGACGCGGCAGAGTCAACTTCATACAGAAGGTCACGAGAACTGCGAGACGGGGACGAGCTGTTCGAATACAGAGTCACTGCCAACGACGAAACATCCAACAGAGGTGTGTCCGAAGGAAGTTGACATGACGACTGCCTGTGCATGCTTCAGGACAGTCGATCAAGTCAAGGCTGCTATAGCGGAGGCACAAAGGATCATCTCGGCATGATGATTACTATACGATTATGACTTATGAATATTCAGCAAGCTTTTAGCAATATACCCAATGCTTGTCTCTCTAAACAATTCTTCCCCTTCTGCAAATGACGTAAATGTAGTCACGAGTCCTCAGCAAGTTATACAAAATGACTGATTGGAAAAAAAGTCCCCGCGTCTCCTTGTTTCACAGTCCAAAACGGTTTAGCGAGGAGAATCGCGGCGCGGAAACGGAGCGCGGCGACTTTAAGCGGTGGTGGAGCCATCCGCGGAACACGAACAAACTGGTCTGCGATGAGTTGTAACTCACGATGTTTCGAGTATTTAATTAAAATAAAATTCTCTCCAGTTTGAGTTTCTCTAAAATCACACCTCGTATTGTATTTTACTACTACTTTATAAAAACTCCATCTTTTACGAAACCATGGGTGCATCTTGCTGTGGATCCAAGGCTGAGCGTGTTAGTGCCGGCTTGGAGGACCATGGTCATCAGCATGCTGATCATGGAAGCGCCTCTCCTACGATCAAGCAAGATGGCTTTCACGAGCACGATCATGACCATGCTCATACCGACGGTGATGATCATGGCCATGAACATGGAGGATGCTGTGACGATCACTCCGATGCTTCTAGCATCACCTCCCAAGCCTCAACCTGCTGCGGCAGCGAGGAACAATGCAGTGGTGGGTCCCTTTCACTCTAACCATTGTGACTTCGGATCTGTCTTACACTGGTATCTACCGCAGAAAAATGCATCTATGCAATTGCCGCCCTCGAGTGCAAGAAGGCTTGTGACGATGATCCAGACCACGAAGGTACCTTACCACTATAGCACAACATGACTAGAGATCTAACAGTAACAGGCTCCAATGACCAACCCCACCAACACGACCATGGCCTTCACAAGACCGACACAGCCTGCGGTACCCATCTCGAAGCTGCTTTCAACCAGTACAGCAGCTACCTCGAACAAATCCGCTGTATCTGCCGAAGCGCCATCGAACAGGGAATGACGTCCCTCGAGACATGCTGCATGAGCACCCGAACGACCCCAAATAAGAAGCATCGAAGCAAAAATGCAAAGAAAAAGGCTGTCCCTGTTATTCCAGCTTTCAAGCCTTCCGGAACAGGAAGTAAGCAAGCCGACGTCGAAAACGCTGCAGATCTTGAGACGGTTGGCTTTCTTGTCAGTGGTATGGACTGTACCTCTTGTGCAGACAAGCTACTTCGTATCTTTGGCAGTATGACCGGTGTTTCCAATGCTCAAGTCAACTTTGTCATGGGCAAGGGAGAGTTCGACGTCGATGCTTCTATCACTAATGCTGAAGAGGTTCTCAGCTTTGTATCTGGTGCAAGTGGCTTCATGCTTAGCAAGATCATCGGAGGGAATTACTACCTCGATATCTTGGCTACGACTGCACAGAGAGAGGACCTCATCGACAATACGCCTCAGGGCGTGACGGATGTGCAGTCACTTGACAAAAAGACGGTTCGTCTGTCATATGAGCCGACTACAATTGGAGCCCGAGACCTGTTGGAGTCGGTTAAAGACAAGTGTAATGGCCTGGCTGAACCCCGCGGAGATCCTCAACTCGAAAACAGTCGCCGTCGTCTCTGGGACCAACTCACAAAGACTCTCCTCGCCGCAGCCCTCACAATCCCTGTCGCAGTAGTCTCATGGAGTGAGAATCTCGTCGACAAGAAGACAGAGGGGATCGTCTCGCTAATCCTCGGTACAATTGTTCAATGCATCGCCATCCCCGAGTTCTACCGCCCTGCTATTTCTGCTGTTTGGTACAGTCGAACAGTTGAGATGGACATGCTCGTCGTTATCAGCATCACCGCTGCTTACGTCTACTCTGTCGTTGCGTTTAGCTTCGAAATGGCAGGTCAACCTCTTGACGAAGGTCAATTCTTCGAGACTAGCACTATGCTCATCACGCTCATACTCGTTGGTCGGTTGATTGCTGCTTTCGCTCGCGTCCAAGCTGTCTCGGCTGTATCTCTTCGCTCTAAGCAGAATAGCATTGCGGTGCTCGTTGAGAAGGAAGGGGATCGTGAGATTGACGCTCGTCTTCTTCAGTATCGAGATGTGTTCAAGGTTCTGCCTCACTCGAGAGTTCCTACTGATGGTGTTGTGCTATCTGGCAAGACTGAGGTTGATGAGTCTATGCTTACGGGGGAGACACTTCCTATCGTCAAGCAGAAGGGTAGTGACCTGATTGCGGGTACTGTTAATGGAGATGGCACTGTCACTGTTCAGTTGATGCGTCTTCCTGGGAAGAACACGGTCACTGACATCGCTCAGCTTGTTGAGGAGGCTGCCAAGTCGAGGCCAGAGATTCAAGACCTCGCCAACAAGGTTGCTGGATGGTTTGTACCCGCCATGGCGACTGTTGCCATTCTTGTGCTTGTCATCTGGATCGCTTGCGGTATGGAGGTACTCGACTACGATGCTGGAAAGAGTGTTGGCAATGCCATCACCTACGCAGTGGCTACTCTTGCAGTCGCATGTCCCTGCGCTCTTGGCCTTGCAGTACCCATGGTTCTCGTTGTCGCAGGTGGCATCGCAGCTCGAGGTGGCGTCATCATCAAATCTGCTGATACCACCGAGGGAGCTCGCAAGACCACCGATGTTGTCTTTGACAAAACTGGTACCATCACTGAGGCTGAGCTTGCTGTAACTGAGCAGGTTAATCTGAACGGGGATATGGCAGATAACCTTGCTTTGGCCAAGGCTCTTGTTTCTGGCGGTAAACATCCCGTCTCGGCTGCCGTCGAGAAGCATCTTGAAGGACAGTCCATCAAGGCTATGCCCGAAGTGGTCAACGTGCAGGTTGTCCCAGGTGCTGGAGTCGAGGCAGACTACTTAGACTCAGCCCTCAGAGCCGGGAATGCTCGATGGACTGGAGCTGATAAACTGGACGATGTGTCGCGCCTTCAGCACGGTGGTCTCACTACTCTTGTCGTAACTCGCGATTCTGTTCCTCTTATTGTCTTTGGCCTCTCTGCTCAGATCCGCCCTGAAGCAGTGCGAGTTATATCCGAGCTCAAGTCTCGCGACATCAACGTTCATCTTGTTTCCGGAGATCAGATCAAGGCTGTACAGGCCGTCGCGGCATCTGTTAGTATACCAGCTGAGAACGTCGTTGGCGAGCGTACTCCACCTGAGAAGAGAGACTATGTCGCTTCTTTGATGGACCAGGGCAAGCGGGTCCTCTTTTGTGGTGATGGCACGAATGACGCCATTGCTGTAGCTCAAGCTAACGTAGGGGCTCAGATGGGAGGTGGTTTGACCAGCAGCGATGTGACCCAGGGTGCAGCAGATGTCGTCCTTCTGAACGGTCTTGAAGGCATCCCTTTCCTTCTAGACATCAGCAAAGTGTCGTTTCAACGCATGTACTTCAACTTTGTATGGTCTGCTGTTTACAATATCCTGGCGATCACGATGGCTAGCGGCGCTTGGGTTGAGTTCAGGATTCCACCTCGATATGCTGGTTTGGGAGAAATGGTCAGCGTGGTGCCTGTTATCCTCGCTGCTAACTCCATGTTCTTTGCGCGATACTTTAAGCTTAAGGAATAATGATAGATTGTTTATATCACTTAGGCCCTTCAAACTCAAACAGTCGCTGTTACGTGCATCAGCTCAAGCGCGTCAACTGGGGCCTTTGTTTAAGATTATATAGCTTGTAAAGGACTCAACTACACAGTAGCCCAAATAAAGAGTTGGTGACCTCAAGGTTCAATCTTCTCCTCAAACCTCTCTTGCTTGCCGCTCTCGGTCAGCTTCTTCGAGGCCTTTGCGTACCTGTCACCAAACAGGACAGCAATCTCTTCCAGCGTCGGACCTTTAGTCTCAACAAACAAGAACCAGATACAAGCCACCTCAATAACCAGAATTACAATATAAACAATGTAAAACCTCCAAGCTAGCTTGTATAAGCCGATAGGGTTCACGTATTGGTTCAGGACACCAGACAAAGCCGTCACACCTAGACAAATAACCAGGCCTTTAGCACGGATACTATACGGGAGGATCTCGGAGCAATATGCGACAGTCAGGGCTATCCACGTAAAGCTAGCGACTCCGTAGAAGAAAAATATCATGGTGAGAACGGCCTTTCCGGCACCTGTGTTACCTGTATCGGCGTATACCGCGGAGCATCTGCAGAGACATTGGTCAATTTCATGGAACTGAATAAGATTGAGGGGGCCTACCCTGTCCAGACACTGAAACACCATGAGCATGCCGACAGCTGCAATAAGGAAGAGCATTCTGTGCCCCAACTTCTCGACAAAGTAAACCGAGAAACCAATTGCTACGAGGAACGACCAGATTTGAAGGCAGCCATTAAATAAGGACTGGCCATAAGGCTTCTGAATTCCAACCGAATTAAGAAAATCGTGGAGGTAGCAAGATACGAGGCCATTTCCTGTGTTGATCAGTCATGATTCCCGATGTGCAGTGTTTCAGGAGAGATACCGGAACATTGAGAAAAGAATGAGGTCAGAACGATGAGTAGGAGACGCTTGCGGTTACCGGGTGTTTGGAAGAAAACCATCCAGCCATTCTCGGCTGCTTGGGTCTCTAGATGAATAGTAGCTTGAATTTCGGCGCATTCGGCATGAATAAAGGCACTGTCCCTGTCGCCATTCGCGTGATAGTATATAAGACCTCATCTCAGTACTGTGGCATCGGGAGATGGAAAACATGATACGCACATTGATCAATATATCCAAAGCCTCTTCATTCCTGCCCTAAGAACAAAGCCAGCGAGGACTCTCAGGCAGAGTGAACACCCCGAGCAACTGCAGCGTTGTCATGAGCGCTTGGAGGGCAACAGGAACACACGAAGAAGCTTCTCCGACGTATTTGATGGTCCCAAACACCGTCCAGGCTGCGATGATTGATCCAACGTACCACAAGGTGTTGTACATAACGGTAAGTCGTCCACGATGCTGAGGGTATGCTAGTTCCATGATCAGGAGTGGCCCCGCGTAAATGGAGATGTTGGACCCGAATCCAACGAGAAAGCGATCGCCGATGAACATGCCTTCGTTGACGGATGGCACCGCTTTACTTTCTCAGTTATTGTTCTAACATAGCCTGAAGTTGACGTACCTTGGATAATAACACCGACTATGAGTATGACGCAGCCCAAGGCTGTTGCGATGCGACGTCCAAACTGATCGGCAATATAAGGGGCTGTTACAAGGCATAGATTAGCACACATATGATCGTAAGTGGGATATAGAAACTTACAAAAGAACAGGGCACTGAAAGCGCCAATGTTGACAATTGTAGTATATAAGCCAAGCGTAGAGCCAGAAGGATGACCAAAGTCTGTCGAGAGTGTCAGATATACGTAATACGAACAAGCGGAAAGGCAAACATACAAGCTCGCCAGTTCTCAATTGTCTGCAACCCATTAAGCAGACTGCTATCATATCCTCTATCATTATATTGTGCCTTTTTTAGGATTTTTGTTTGATGTCTATTCATACCGTTGATCGTAGCCCAGAGCTTCTGGAGTGGCATCCGCATGTACAAGCTACGGAGACCAGCGTGCTTATACCACGTTATGTATGGGACTTGAAGATGCGGCTGCTCCTCATGATCGGCGGAAGGGCCGTCGTATTTCTCGGAAAGCATGGTAAAAAAAGGCAGATGACAATTTGTAGGGTCGTAGAAAGAGGTAGAAGCTATCTGGATGTGAATATCCTCTGCAGTCAGTGGGCAAAGCGGAGGCTTGCAAGCCCCCGGGACTTGGACCAGCAAACCTACCGCTGCGTAGGTTAGAAGTGTTGAGGAAATGGGGCACCATTCTGTTCGGATCCGGAGCAAACTCATCAATTTCCAGCCACAGTCTCTAGTCATCGATAATTGCTCGTATCGCCACACCGCGCCCTCTTGAGGAGCGGTATTGCAGCCAATTAGAAGGTATATATTCCAGGCTGCACAACACATAAACGTTCAGCTTATCAACTAATTACAAGGGTCAAATTCCAGCTACTATGAGATTATAGAGTGTTATGCTTATTTTTTCTATTATTTAATAGCTCTATTACTCTCCTTTATATCTTAATCCCTAGTCTTTCTTTCTTTCTTAATTATATTTTAAAATTAAATCTATCTTATATATTTTATTAAATATACTAATATAATATAAGCTTACTTAGCTTTAATATCCCTTACCTAGAGCATAATAAGAATTTTAAGCAGTTTATTATTAATAGATATCTATTTCTTATAATAGTAAGTAAACTTTAAAACCCTTTATTATTATTAGTTAAGTTTATATAG
>JAAOAQ010000819.1:0-10772 GCA_013396025.1 Fusarium phyllophilum | reverse complement strand
CCCTCCCCTGCCAATCACCAAATTCCCTGGCTACCTAGTTTTATCCCTGCCGCGCTGAGCAACTGGACACGACCTACGTAATTGATGGTCCGGGGGAGCTCAATTTTGCTTGTGACGGAAGTACTCAGTGGGCCGGGGCCCTCGACGACAAGGATTCTGGGGTTTCCAAGATCGAGCCGAGGAGTCTTTTCTGTATTTGGTTTGGTGTCGGTCCCTGGAATCCCTGCTTCGTTTACTGCTAGCACGGCTGAAATTGGTTACGTAGCTCGGAAGCTCCAGCTGGTGGTTTTTTTTTTCTGGTTTGGGTTTGACTTTGTTGATGAGACGTGAATTCGTGGCTCCTGTTGTGCTGGTTTCCCTTTTGTTCCATAACATAATATGTAGCCACATGAAACCAACTGCTGGCACAACTCGATACCAGAAACACAATTGTGATCTGATTGGCTAATCTTGGCGAAACCGTTTCCTTGCCGTGCAATCTCGCCTCCAATTCTGTCGCAGGTACTGAAAGGCAGTGAGTGTATCGCGTGTTCGTTGTGCACCACAATAGGGATATGCTGTAAGAAAGAGACAAAAACAGCCTGTCCTCTGCAACAACTCACACTGTTTTGGCCTCGCTGAGTTCCACTTCCTGTCACCTTGCATTCAAAGCCTTCCTTTCTCCCTCACCTGCAGGCTGCAGCTGCATCTGCACTGCCACTCTGCTTGACCTGAACGCTAGGTTCACACTAGGTAGTTACCGTGACCCAGAACAGGGACGAGGGAATCCCTCAATAGGTTGCGGTGCTTTTGGCCGGATACCCTAGATAGTATCGTGTTATTAGACGCATTTTCCCAGTTTCTGTGGCCTGTGAACTTGGGTCAACGTCTCTTCTCATGGACATAAAGATATTCACAATACCATTTCTGGGGAAAATCTAATGAGTCGCTTTGATGGTTAATAAAGGTGGAACATGAAGCAATGCAGTTTGTTTGCTGGTTGATATTAGGTAAGGTAGTCAATTGTTTGACGGATAGGTAGTGTACTACCTAGGTCAACACAACGGCCCTAAGATGTTCCCTTCCTTGACCGAAACAATCAACAATCGATAGACAATCTGAGATTAATCATGAATCATCTCACTCAGTAGGACCAAGTAGTGTGCTATTTGCTACAAATTTACATATCAAGACTCATTGTATGGGGACCACCTTCAGTTGCAGCAGTTCTTGTCGCCTTTCACAAATATGGACATGACATTAATATCATAGTACTACGAGTCAACATAATGCATCTGTTGCTCTCAGCCTAGTTTCGACAGCCAACAGTGAGTATCGCTATAATTGCTCCAGAGAAAGTCAAGCTAACGATACAGCAAAAGTCATGCTATCATCGCCAGATAGGCTCATCCCGGCTCTTCACCAGAAATCACAGATGGCTCCAGTCTGTGGGTACAAAACCAGAATTCAAACCATCGTCTCAGCAGCTGAGGATCGCAAAGCTCTGCGCTGACCAGAATGTCGTGGTATCAGCAAGACCCGGGTCAGGCAAAACCGCCACCATAGAAGCAATCGCGGCTGCACACCCTGATAAGAGAATTGGAAGCATTCTCTTCTCAAAGAGACTTCAGAGTGAAACCTCTCATCGTCTCAAAAAGTACCACAACAGCGATGTATACACTTTCCATGGCATGGCGGGTGTCCTCCTTGGACAAGTGGTTCCGAGCGATGAAGCACTTATCAAGCTCTTGGAGAACATCGACAAGTGCGGCAAACTTCCACGATGGGCCTCAAACCCTTTCGACATTATTGTACTAGACGAGTTTCAGGACTGCAACCCAGAAACCTTCTGGCTCGTCGAGTGCTTTGTCCGGGCCAACAACCTCAGGAAAGGAGGCCAAGCCGCGCGCATTGTCGTCCTCGGCGACGAGCGCCAATCGATATACCGCTTTCGTGGTCCTGACCCTCGCTATCTGACTCTGGCCCATGAGGTGCTGGGTCCAATCAGCCCCTATCCATTTGCAGAAGTTCAGTTAGGCAACAGTTTCAGGCTGTCCTCATCGGCTGTCCAGTTCATCAACCATGTATTCCTTGGTGGAGAGCAGTACATCTCCAGTTCGAAGCGTGGCCCAAAGCCCATTGTCCTGAGATGCAACTGCGTTGGCCCAGGTCTATGGTTTGCCGATAAATGTACCTCCTGATGAGGAAGCACCTCTCGACGACATCGTGATCAACGGAAAGTTGTGTATCTCTACGATACATCAGTTCAAAGGCCGAGAGCGTAAGCTTGTTATTCTTCTTGGTATCGATGCCTCCTATTTCCAGTTCTTCGGCCGCGACTTGCCAGATGACGGCTGTCCCAACGAAGTTTTTGTGGCTTTAACGCGCTCTCTGCAACAACTCATATTAGTCCATAACGATGAGAGTAAGATGATGCCGTGCGTATCCCTTGATTCTCTGTTCGATACCGCCAAGATAGTCAACTTGACAAAGAGACGAACAAAAATTCCACACCCTGATCTACCCGGACGCCCCATAGAGCTGGGCCTTATGCTTCCAAAATCCTGCGGAGCCCGTGAAATAACGCGGTATGTCCAGGGCGATGCTCTTGATAAACTTGTCGAGCGCCATCTTCGTATAGACAGGCTAGCGCCTCCTATACCTCGCCATGAACACATCAACATAAGAAATGTGGTACTCAGATCCGAAAATGGGGTTCTTTGAGTCTGTTAGTGACATCAACGGCCTTGTTATTGCAGCAGCTCTGGAGCTAGAAGCAGCGGGAACATTACGGTCACTGGGGCGACCAAGTGAAGGAGAGGTTGACGAAACTTTGCTAAAATGCCCCGAAAAGCTTGTTGCTTGGCTTTGCCGGAAAGCTTGCGAGTACGAAGCGAGTCTCTCGGGGTATCTGCCGCGTGTGATTCAGATGAAAGACCACAAGTATGACTGTATCAAGCCCGAAGACCTCATCCTTGCTCGGCGTCGACTTGATAGTGAGCTAGTAGATTCTGCCCAAGGGCTGAATTTTGAAGTTGAGATGCAGCAGCAATTCTATATCGATGACCAAGAAACTCGACTCTGTGGTCGAGCAGATATTGTACACAATGCCGCTACCGAGAGCGACGACATGGATGATCGAACAATATGGGAGATCAAGTTCGTCTCAAGCCTTTCCAATGAACATGTCATCCAGACTTGCGTTTATGCCTATTTGTTAGGCTCAGAGTCTGGAAAGTTACCACGCATCATACTATATAATGTGCGAGATGGGGACGAGCGCGAGATCATACCACGTCATGGATTAGAGGGGTTGAGACAACTGATCGTAAGTGTCCTTAGACTTCGGTATACTTCCAAAGGGGAGATGACACATGAAGAATTCATCAAACGGTGTAACAAGACAACACGGAAGGTGATGAATCTCAGTGATGGGTCATAGTGAAAGCCTAGAAGTGAAAGTTAATCATAAGACTTAGGAAGAGTATGAGACTCGCCGAGATACTTCAAAACATAGAGATCTATTCATTCTAGAACGTTGAAGTTTCACAATTCCTGTCCAAGGGCATAATTTCTGTATGTAGACTCATGTAGACCATATCTCAAACTTAGTTTCATGGAACTGCTGAGGTCATGGGGCAGGGAGACTTGCCAGACAGAGCGTTGATAGTATGTGTGTTCGACAGCTCTTTCGCCACATAATTGGGGCATCGAGAGAGTCTTTATAAGTTCAAGCTTTGCATGATTGTAAGATGTGAACTCTTCATGCTCCATTAGAGACCAACGCGACTTGCGTTGATGGAACTAGTAGACTATCAACGCCTTGATTTAACTGCATATATGTTACGTAGCCTGTCACTTACAGGCTTTTATTTTTGGCTGTGTTATAACGTTTGAGTTTGACATAGATAAGGATACTGAGTTAGATAGCACTGAGCATAGACTCATGCAATGGAACAAATTGACAAAACCAAGGAATCAACTTTAGAAGCAGGCTATTGACACAATGGCTTAAATTGGGGTGAGTTTCATGAGTATTTCTCTATTCTTCATCACATCGTATTGAAACATACAATACTTCTCGCACAACTACATGACCCATATTCAAGTTCAAACGCTGCAATGAACAAAGGCACAGCACAGTAGCCAGTGCTCAACCAAATCTAAGACATAAGAAAATGCTGAAAAGTGGCCAATCCCATATCCGTTACGCCATTCTCGTATGCAATAAACGCCTCTCCTCTTAATAACCCAAGCCATGCTGGTGAACTGGACATCTTCCGGGGTGTTTACGGAACCAAGACGAGATGCAGTGCTTATGAAATCTGCACAGGCACTCCAAACGTGCCATTTGATCACCGACAGTGAATTCTTCGAGACAAATTGTGCACTCTGCATCATCGATGCAATCCTTCTCCGTTGCGGAATAACAATACATGCCCGTTAGCCGGGGCATAGCTGGTGCTCCGCCATCGTCACTAGCGCCCAACGTTCCATACGCGCTGTGAGTCTGGATACACTTCGTGATATGTGACTGACGAAGTTCCTCAGCATTCGGCAAGCTCTGGGACGGCAGCTCGCGATGACAAACAGGACATTCATCTTCCTCGGCAATCTGTGGCGTAGGCGGAAGTGCCCGCTGCCTGGTCGATGATTCTCCTAGTGAGCTATAGCGATCTGGATATGAAGATGCCGAAGCAGCCTGGCCACTTGCTTGGACTCGATCAAATCGCGACTGGAGCGCTCCACTACGTCTTCTATAGGTAGGACCAGGAGAAGAGCCAGATGATGCCGAGCCCTAGTGATACGTCAGTGTATGCAAAATTTCAACGAGAGAAGGGCGCAGTACCATTGTGACACTCCTCGTCCTGAGAGAGAGATATCTGTACGGGTCGCCACCGGTGCCGGGCGCGAAAACTGCACCATGTCGGTTAGACGGCTGCAGTGTTCCATAGGCATTACCGATACTGCTTCGTGACCTCTGGTGAGCAGTTCGTGGTGAAAGAGTTGCTTGTGGACTCGGGCTTTGCGGGGGCGCTGTATTCGGATCTGGTACGCAAGGATTGCAAAGCCGTACCCGTTCACCTCCCGACAAGTCGTTCACATCAAAGTATCCAGCTCCTAATCCGTCAACAAGCAGTGATTGATGGATGGCAGCCTCGGAGCCGGGTTGCCGTACAATATATTGGTGGGGGATGATGATCCTGTGCGGTGAACAGGCGTTGCAAACAACTCTTCCACATTTCCTGATCTGATAAGCATATACAATCAAATGTTGCCTGGATATATCTCGACCTACCTGCAGTGATGTTTGCGGATGAAGAAACTAAACTGCGTATGGCAGATAGGGCAATATGTGACCTCATTATCCGGCTGCCATCTTGGACGTTGCTGATCTGAAGATATCGACTGGCGAGCAGAGCGCGGAAGCGGTGGAAGTGCCTCTTCTAAAGGCCTTAGAGATGGTAATGGTGCATCCATTCTTTCTCGGGATGGAGTTGTGTGCGCTCGTTGAGCCACTTGTGAGTTTGGTGCGATCATGTGTTGGCTGGACCTCGCTCTCTGATCCGGGTTGCTAGTGGCAACACTCTGAGAATCAGGTTGATCGAACCGCGTATCATGTGGTGTACCTGTCGAAGATTGACCCGATTCCTGGGTAACCGTGGGGGGCAAAGTAGCTTGGTTCGATGGAGGATCGCTCGTAGTATAGGCAGCATCTCTGTAAACGTTGACATGGTCCGAGTCTGGGGTTGGGGCATTTTCCTCAGTGATCCCAACTTGTGAAAGCTCTTGATTTGAGAAGCGAATGGTTTGTGCTCCAGACTGATCTCGCTCGATATCAGTGCGAGAGTGATGCGAGCTGTGGGTGGATTCTTGGTCTCCTGAACCACTCTCCGATAGACTCCGCTCGATGGTGTGGGATGGGCAGTCGAAATATCGCGAGCATTCTTGGTGATGGAAATGAGGATTCCGCCAAGGGCATATTGGATCTTGTGCGTCATCTTGGTGGTGATATGGGTTTGGGTCGTTCTGGTCGATTTCGTGTTGGCCGTCATCGCTATACAACGAATGTGAGCTCGGAGAACTACTCGACACAAGAGCACTGTAGTCTCCGGCAGCCGCCGAGGCGAACTGGCCTGAAGCACCCGAAGGGCTGGCCATGACAGCTCATTAAGACTCGGTTACTAACGAGGGGGGTGATTGGAAATGTGTAGCCCTCGTCTAATACGACATGGGTTGATGATATCGGTCGAGGGGATGGGTCCTGAGTTTTGTATTGTGGGAGTGTGTAGGTAGGTAAAAGAAGTAATTCTGAGTTCGAATGCGGCGTTTGTCGGCGGTAGTATTCCTTGAACCTATATCAGATGCGATTAGAAAATGGTTGGTTCAAGGCCAACTCGCATGATGCATGATAGATACTACTTTAAGGTAGCTCGGTGATAGCCAGGATAGTAAGTTGTTACTGAGTCAGGTCTGGGAGATGTAGCGAGTTGAACGTACTTTTGAGGTGATCAAAAGATGATGCGAAGATGATGTAGAGTCGCACTGAAGACAAGCAACCTTTTAGAAGTGATTCGAATCGAGTCGTGCCGAATTATTTGTTGATTGGAGTAAGTTATTAGAAAGTTTAGTTGGTCCAAAAGGGCTGGCCTTGGGCTTCCACTGGTCCGCTAGGACTGGGCTTGCGGCAGGCCCGTCTCATCTGAGGGGCTGCCCGCTCCGAAGAAGTGGAGCTGGGGGAAGCATTCGCCCACGCGATCACCCTTGCATCACCTATCAAACTACCTAGACGAGACCTCTAACCTACCTAGCCTTATTAGCCCCTGGAGTTCAACGTGCGGCCTTGAGAGATCCCTTAGGTACTAAGCTGAGGTAGGTATTCCTTGAACTACTAACCTAGTTACTTCACATCTGACACAGACAAATCAGTTTTATACCATCTTTCAAACTTACTTGACTAGGTAGGTAAGGTAGGTAGGTAGTTATCATTATTTGGACTTCTGGGAGGTTAGATAACGCTATCCGTAGATCTATAAGCATTTCTCTCTTATCCTCACACCGCAGCTCACTTGACCACTCACGCGCTAACTTGAAATGTATCAGGTGGACACACTTTATTGCCTGGCAGTCTGGGCAGATCTGGACCCTTATCGCCAACTGTTAATCAATATCAACTTATTAGCTCGGCATTGGTGATTAACTGCCCTATAGTGTTGTTAGTACCCCTTCACCTTCTAACTGCAGGTATCTTCACTTCTTCTATCGGAGTTGAAACCCAATCCACCAAGTCAAGTCTATTTCAGGCGGATGGTCTTAGCTCATCACCCAAGCTCCCCAGATCTTCCTCTAGTTTAACTCCTTTCACTGCCAGCTGCTTGCTCTCCTGAAGAACAAACACCATTCGAGCCCATTTCTCCTTATCTGTGTTGACCCATTGGTGCTTTGTCCCACGTTGGACTGCCACATCCCCTCGCTTCATCACACGATTCTCTCCCGAGTCGAGCACCAACTCCATCTCACCCTCAATCACGACTCCGTAGTCTATACTCAGTGTTCGATGCATGGCTGATCTACCGGGTGGGAAGTCAACAATCCGGAGCACCGAACCTCCAGGGACACTAAGCCCTGGAGAGTTGCTGATGTAGTTCCCATATGTCTCTATGTCTGTATTGTCTTCGAGATCAACTGGAAACCCCTGAGTGACATAACCGAGGTAGAAGACGTGTGTCGAGAGGACAGTCTCGGGTAACTCATCGTTGAGCCGTGTGTCAAATATCGCGTTTCCATTGTCATTATGCTTGGTGATGAACCGTTTTGGTATGGGCAAGGTATTATCTGCCGCAACAGAAAAAAAATGAGGATAAGAATGCGAAAAATGCGAAAAGTGGTTTGGTTACTTGACGTGTCATTGTGGTATAAAGTTCAAAGGTTGTTCTTGAGTTGAGCTCGAGGATGAAGTGAGGATATCTCGTTTCTATATACCTCAGGATAGCACATTCCAGGGCCAATCTTCATCCAATGCTCTGTCTTCGCTAAGTGTCACCCATGAACTTCCTTCTTGAGAAAACGATTCGTTGATGAATTAATATGACGTTCTTGTGCTCCCTGAATCATCTGACCCAGCTTGGTCGAGCACATCGAAAATGCAAGCCTTGGTGTTCAAGTAGCACACGGCTTGGTATACCTCTTATCGTTACGTACACTAAAAATTATTCGGGCCCCGTGTGAACATTGCATTTGTTTCGGGATGTTCATATGGGTATCAAGTATCTCGCTCGATATGAAAGTACCTGGACACGATTTGGAGGATAAGTTCAGAGAAGGCTTGACTCTTCTTGTCTTGATTCATGAACATCAAGATACAATTCCTCGCAGCTCGAGAACGCATAAATGATGTTATTTGTGCCACTGGGCTGACCAATCTTCTCAATTGCCCTTATGCACCACCCAGACTGTTGGTAAATTACATAGCCATGCTTGAAAAGTTGGCGAGGGACACAAGATGTTGTTCTTCTCAATTCGACTGTCATACTCTAGTCAAACTTATGTAAACTTTCAAGGTGCAACATTATAGTTGCGTGCATCCTTGGTGGTTGCTTGGTGGTTGCTAATGCAGAGTTTATACCCCTGAGGTGGATAATTACCCCAAACAATCTGTCTATTTGTGACTTCTATCTTCTTAACATGGCTTGAATACCCTCTTTCACGAGAGATTCCCGATATGGGTGAGTTTAGCTCAGATATGTAAGAAGAAAAAGCGATAAAGCGTCCAAGATTGATGCACCATCATGAGGGAATGGTTTCTAGCCCCTTTTTGAGCACTCATCTGAAAATCATGTCAAAGGAGAAAAGACCTATCCGACTGTAGTATCTTGGCAACTGAAGCAAATGGTTAACCATCAGCTATACCGTGTAACACTAAGACCCGGTTGTCGTTTAGTCGGTGAGAGTGAAGCCCACTGGAGTCGTTGCGGCCCAACATTAAGAATTTTCGTGTATTCAGTTGATCATCAACTCAAGTTAACGCAATGGAATTCAATCAAAGATATACTTCATCCTTGAGGCCTTCCAAGGAACCCTGACAGCTTTCTATAGGCTGCTAGTATTCGGGGCCTTGACTATTACGAATGAGAGATGCTGATAGACATCGCGTCCTGTGGCTTGCTGTATTGAGTCAGTGGCCAGGATAGAAATTGGGCGGTAAATTTCGAGGTTCCTGCCTTGTTTATAACTAAGAGTGAAAGATAAAGTTAGTCTTTTGCTCCCTTGCTCATCAAACCCTTCTGAACATAGTTAAACAAGCCCGCAAACTTAACCCAATTAGACTTATTCTCATGCATGAGCTTCTCAAAAGTTGTAGGATCGTCCGTTGAGAAATTCCATGCTCGGTTGATTGAGGCAAATTTCTTACGAATAACCCCCCTTTGACGAATGGAAAGCTCACTACAGAGGCGACGGCTATGCGATATACTATGCATCTCGATACCAGGGCCGTGATCGGAGCTCTCTCAGTGAATCTCCAATGGCATTGCGGTTAGTGCAGAATTTTGACGACGTGTGTCTCAACTGGTGCTTTGGAGTGATGTCAAACTTGCAACAGAACAAATAACTAGCTGGTGGTTGAATAAAAGGGGCTGGTGTTGAGCAAACAGACTTGATATGTTTTTTTTTCACCTCTAAAAGAGTCGAATGCAAGCATCATGAGACCTCTTTCCAAAGCAGGAGAGCGGCAGACGCCGCTACTGTGTGCATTACGTGGACAGATAAATGAGGCATTCGCGTCTCATTGGGGTCGATCTATTTTACACCAATAGAACTCGGGCAGTTGACGCCATCACACGTTGACGGGCTTGTGTGTATGCAGGTCCAGGACAGGATGAGAAGGCTCATGATATTAGGAGCGGTCTTGGCACGGCTGAGTCGGCTTCAGGTGAATTGTTAGCGTTGGTGTTTCAGACGATGGATGGATCATGGCGAATCTTTTTTCAACCTCGCGATCAGATAAGGGTCTGTGTCTGACTGTCTAGCGCAGGATTAGATAGAGAGGAAGACGTACGCAGCTAGAACAAGACGTAATAGTTTCACGATGGCTCCCTTGAATATGGAGCAGAGTACGTATGCTCTCAATTTCTTGGCCAGTTGCGGAATATCCCATCCCCATACCAGACCCTGGCCAGTCGACATATGCTGACGACGACATCGGACGTAGCCCAAGTTTCGATATAACTAGTTAACTAGTAGCAGGCCATGATAGCGTTTTAGAGCTTTGACTTGACTGACGCGGTACTGTAGGCTGATTGACCACGATACTGATGCCGGGCCGGAGTTTGGCCAGAAAAGGGACTAGACCTCTCAGCTTAGATCTTGCGGGCCCAATCATATCATGAGGGCATTCCCCATCAAAACCGTTCAGGATTTACCTACATTTTTTACCTTTGACTTTTAGCAATTAATGGATGGATCCATGACAACTCAAGGGGGGGGAAAAAGTCGCTTCTTGGTCTTGGTCTAGGCTCCATGTCACTGATCCTTGCACTCTGCACCTTTCTTTAAAGCTTTTTACATTCTTTAAATCCCACGGCCAATCATTTGTTTCCTGCTTCAAGTTCCTGCTAATTTATTATCCGTCACTAAACCCGCCATATTAATTCCGCTTCCAGCCCTACGGCATTGATTGCTACCTACCTACCTACCTACCTACTACCCTACCACTCGCACCCATATCTCAATTCCTCACATTGTTGTATACTGTTTTCTTTCTCTTCTTTCTCTTCTTCTTCTTCTTCTTAGGG
>JAAOAQ010000818.1:0-12731 GCA_013396025.1 Fusarium phyllophilum | reverse complement strand
AAGGCACCGGTGCCTTGAGTGCTTCACCGACCTCTTCCCTTACAGCTCTAGCCAACTCATCTATTAGCACAAGACTTTGGTGGATCACAAAGGAAGGGTCAGTCCAATTGGCGGTCCGCTTTGAAAGAAACGATGTTGGATCACAAGTGGCATGCCAGTATTGTTACTGGGTCAGGTAGTGCCAGCGCAGACTCGGAGATCGCACTTGTGTTGCTCAATGAGGAGGACTTGAGGCTCTGGTGGATCGGAGGAATGGGCGAGCTAAAGCATGCCAGGACAACTCCAACAAAAGACCCAAGCTCCTCTTGCCCTTACCAACTGCTCCTTCCAGCTGGCGCTATAACGAGGAAAGAAAGGGATGACACTGCAGCCGCAGCTATGTATAGGTAGGAAATGCGAGTTTGGTTTATTAACAATGATAGGAAGTTATCTAGTATGAGGTGGCAACAACAGACTCTAGAAGCTTGAGGGAACATAGGTATTTCGTTATAGAATATCGTCTACTCTTAGATATATGTTAGTAATGATTTCATGGCTTATAAGTCGCAGTGATCTCCATTGATTTATCGCCAGTCTCCCTCTATAATCCACTGATTCTGAAATGCCCTAAAATGCTTCTGCTTCCCCATCATCGCAATAGCCTCAACCTCCTCAGCCGTGAGTGTAAAACTCCACACATTCCTCATATAACTCTTCAGCCTCTCCTCACTCGAACTTGTCGTGATCGCCACAATATTCTGATCAATACACCAGCGCAATGCAACATCCCCTTCAGTGACACCATACTTCTTGGCTAGATTCGCGTACAGAGCATCTACGGGGCCTGGCCTGGCACGAATGATTGCTGTTAGTGGCGCATAAGCCGATAGAGCTATGTTGTTCTTGCGATGGTACTCTATGAGATTGCCATGCTGTAGATAGGGATGGTATTCGATTTGGTTGATTGCTGGTGGGATTTTAGCTGTGGCGAGGATGGTCTCGAGGTGCTCTTGAATGAAGTTAGAAACGCCAATTGACTTGGTCTTTCCAGACTCTTTGATAGATTCAAGGATAGCCCAAGCTTCTTGTAAATCTTTAGGCTTCTCCGCGAAGAACGGTGCATGGATGAGGTACAAGTCCACATAATCAAGTCCAAGTTTCTTCAACGAGGTATCAAAAGCATTCTGTACGTCTTGCTTCTTCCACCCGTTGAGCTTGGTGACAACATACAGCTTGTCTCGCGGCACGCCGGATGCTCTGATAGCTGTGCCGAGCTCCTCCTCGTTTCCGTACGCTAGATACATGTGAGAAGTGGTATGAGTTTGTGAGGCATTAGAGAAACATACCTGAAGCACCGTCCAGGTGATAAAAGCCACTCTTTATGGCAGTCAACGTATACTTGAACGCGTTCTCATCATAATCTGTTCTTCCTCCCTTCTTGAAGTTTGCGGTTCCCAGACCGTACGCTATCTATTTCTCGTTAATCTCAGGTTGGGCACCTATAGCGAGATGTGACTGACCATTGGGATCTCGTTTCCATCGTTCAATTTGATGGTAGGTATAGCTGAAACAGTATTGGTGGAATTCATAATGTAGTCGGCAAAGCTTAGTCGGCGCTGGGGAGTTGGTTTCTGGTTGTTTCTGGGAGGTGGTATGATATCAGAAGCAGTACAATACAGTGTATATATCCCCCGTCGATCCCTTCTCTCTGCCCGTTCCGTTCATCCGCTCAACTATCGATAACACCACCATCCGCCTCCCCGCAAGAGGACGCCTCGGCTCGAGTGCTGGTCCACATTGAGGAGTGATACATCACAATCCGTAGGACCGAAAGGCCGAGAAGGATTGTGTACGCGTCTAGGCGGTATTTTGGAAATCATGCATGCTGCATGTCACGTCATTTATGTCACAATATGATATGTCACGTAAGTTACTGCCGGTAATTACGAATCACAAAAGATGCACGGCTCGTGTAACCCGAGTTCTGTCTCCGCACTTAGAAGTTCCTTAAACTATCTCTACCAACTATTGGGCCAACAAGGTCCTTAATTTAGCAAGTAGTACTCTCCTCTTGACTCTCGCAAAGTCCTCCCGCTACCCATGAATCGGAATCTGTTGACTGATCTGTACTCAATATCAAAGTCCTCTGTTCTAAAAGTTTCGAGGATTTCTAAAGGACATGGTTTAAGATTAGTAAACGTGAACATAAATGCTGATAGCAAATGAGAGTACACTGTACCTCTGAAATGATGGCGGCTTCCACCGTACACTGCGGTGACCTGTCCCTCTTTCTTACGGTTCTTGTACCAGCTTCGACATGACCCAGTCCACACCATCCGCTTGAGGAGTTCTTGCAGGTAGACGTTGTAATCATCCAGTGCCTGCTGCTTCACACAGACTGACCTGTCGTAACGTCAGCGTATTCGATCATATCATGTAGACACAGTAGGCAGATACTTGATATCTTCGGTTGCAATCTTCCTACACCACTTCATTATCCATTTCGCGACACAAAACACACTATCCAGAAGCGATCCATGACCCACTGCGGACTATCAGTAATGCAACCCTACCATTTTAGAGTTTACTTACCTGGACTATTCGGTCCAATGAAGATAAAATAATTCGGCATATTTGCCGCTGCAACCCCAAAGTACGCTTCCGGCGACTCCCCCCACGCTTCATGGAGCTGATAACCATTCCGCCCCTGCACTGTCCACGAGCGGCGGAAACTGGCATCAAACCCGGTTGCGCAGACGATAATGTCAAAGTCAGTATAATCTTGTGTAGTTTGGATCCCTGACTCGGTGATCTGAACGATTGGATCAAAAGTGACACGTGTATTCTCCTGACGCAGAGCTTCAAGGTAGCCGTCACCTGGCGTTGGGCGTCGACATCCGTATTCGTAATCTGGAATCAGCTTCTCGCACAGCTCTTTGTCGTTCCCGAGACGTTCTCGCATACGGTTATATGCATTCTCGAGAGCGGCTTTTTGAGCGGCTGTATCTTTGAAGAAGACGTTCCAAAAGTTGTCTTGGCTGTATGCAACTTAGTAAGGTTCTTGATATCAGTGCTGCTACAGACCTGTTTTCAATCTCCTTGCGAAACTTCCAGAGCGAGGCGGGATTTTCTCGAAATTTCTTCTTTTCTTCTTTTGTAAAAGCGAAATTCGTCCCGTCTTTTGTGAGCTCTGAGGCGTAGTTGGCGAATATCCATGTTGGCGTGCGAACATAGGTTGTCAGTTGGGCAGCGGTCTTTTGCAGATGCGGAAGGACTTGGACACCAGAAGACCCATTTCCGATGACTGCAACCCTTTTGCCTGCCACATTGATAGAAGGATTCCTGGGAGCCTCTTGTTAGAAAAAGACGGCAAGTTGAATAGAGAGACTTGCCAATCAGCGGTGTGGACGATTTGTCCTTTAAAGTCATGAAGACCGGGAATATCAGGCCAATGCCAGTTACTGAGTCGTCAGTTCACCATATCTTGACTGAACTCGCTGTGAACATACTTGAGGAACCCCGACCCGTCAATCAAAATATCACATTCGTCCTCAATCTCCTCTCCGTTCTGCTGAATTTTCAGATTCCATTTGCCTGTCACCTCATTCCAGATCGCCTCTGTCACTTTTGATTGAAATCTGACATTCTCAGCTAGACCGTATTTATCAGACGTTCTCTTGATGTAAGCCCAAATTTCTGGTCCTGAAGCATAGAAGCTGGACCAATCTGGATTTGGCTCAAACGGAAAAGTGTAAATGTGCGCTGGAACATCACACTGAGATTTGTCAGCCCACTATACTTTTTTATTCTTTTCTTACAAGAAACGCACTGCCACACCAGGATATCGATTAACAAGCCACGTCCCACCAATATTGTGGTTCTTGTCATAGATGGTCAGATCAATGAATCCTTGGAGGGATTCGTTATACTTGGCTTCGTAAGCCAGCATGAGGCCTGAAAAGCCGGCCCCAACACAAACGATGCGTATGTTTCGGGGCTTGTATGCAGGCTCATCTAGCAGAGGAACCCAATTCCTCGCATTGTGTGCGTTGTTTTCCGCGGTGGCTTGGACTCTCATTTCGGCGTGATGGGAATTTTACATAGAATTATGTAAGATGAGTGCTGTTATGCAAATTGTGATATCAGGACAGCATGAGCCAAAACAGGCAAGATATTATATAGTTCGTGCCTGTCATACAAGGCATCACAAAGAATCCGACTATGTAAGAGGCGCAAGACATATGCCGCATACGGCTAGGAAGGCGATGTCCGTGTGTAGTCGAGTCCATAGTGCATCTGTCCGTCATACTCTATCACGGGCGAACGGCGCGGGCCGAAATACCTCGGCTCCGAACTCCCCGCCAACACACATCACATCACGTCTATATCAGGAAATAGCTGCAGCCAGAAGGATTTCGATCCGACAGAATAGAGTTTAGACAACTAACACCTGCATAATCGGCGGAGAATCAGTCTTAGCCAGGATCAGGTGGGGAACAGATTGCGCGGCCATTTCTAAGCGATACTGTACGAGCCTAACAGGACAGGACAGGGGGCGGGACGGCTCGCTCGGCCCCCCATTCTGCGCATTAGTCTGTGAGCCGAGGCTAGCCTATCTCCGCCTAGGCGGAGTTGAATCTGCTCCTGTCTTCTTGTTTTCTCTAACTTGGGCGGGGGATCTGGGGAAACTGGGGGAAACTAATTGTCGATCGTTGTGAGTTGTTGATATTCTGGCTTACTACTTTAGGTAGGTCAGTATGCATGACGTCGTATTTGTATGTTATATGTCATATTCTGAGTCATGAAGATGGCTGAGAGATAAGAGTATGTCTTGGAATATGTCAGAAATTCAAGGGTTCACAATCCTGTGTTAGTCACAGTTGCTTAATGGTAGCAATCGAGCGGGATCCAGCAGCGTGGAGGCAGTGTGACTATTCATGGTCTTTTCTTTGGGTTACTTGATGGTTCACAAAAGTGATTTACTGATATTTGTTTTAATAACTAATACTGAAATGGCATTGCAATCACTGTGTGAACTATCAACTGCCTGCTATACTCTAAAATCACAATGACACTATGCATCAAGTGATGAATAATCTGAAACATTTGTAAAACTTGGAACGCGGAACCGCAATGATCTGACTTGTACCAGCTATATCCATTACCATACCCTCCATAACAACAGGAGTTCAAGGAAAGTCTAGCCGGCAGGCGATCTACCGAGAATGGTCTGATTCTTACAGATAGGTATCATAGTGAAAGCCGCCTCGATCCGATCGAGCTTGCGGCTCAAAACACGGCTCGAGCACTCCTTTTATCCACAACAACCATCACAAGACCCTCCATAATCCCATTATGGTAACTATTCGGGCCATGCCCGCGGGGTAGTTGAATAGACTTTTCCTGATAGTAACCATCACGGCTGTTGTACCCCTCAACAAGAGCGTGGGGTTGGAGCAAAGGAGGTAATTCACGCGACTTCCTTGACCAGAGCCATCACGAGGCGCTTCATGATGTCCGAAAGAGGGGAAGCTTACGACACGGCTTAAACGGAGATGTGCACCTGTTCGAGCATTGGAATTGTAGGAGTTGTGGAGCCGATTGCATGTACGACGCCGTTGGGATGCATTGTGCTCCAAGGATCAACATTCTCCAGTTCACAGAAGTTCCTCGACATGTTGACGAAGTTGAGGAAATTAATAATCATGATGGTGATGGTGGTATGGGATCCACTGGTTGAGCATCAATTTCACGGCGATGACTGCGGAACAAGTCGAGATAGACGTCGGCGAACCGATCAGGAAATGCCTTCTCTCCGTCCATGAGAGGGGACTATCTGTCCACGAGGGAAGATAATAGATCCAAGACGTGTATATAAAGAGCTCCAGAACCCAGGCTGAATACTCCTCCTCATCATCATCAACAATTCCATCATCGTATCCAATATCACTTGACCAGTCTTCTCACCATACAAGGTGTGATCTTTCAAATTCAACACTATTTCAAATTCGGTACGTAGAAGTTCACACAGCACCTCAGGGCCTTCAATCTTCTCTAACCAAATCATAGAACCAAACCATCACAATGCAGCCCCGTCTTGAACGTCTCCAGCCCATGCTCGGCAACCCTCTCTTCGAGAGTATCCTCTGGGGCCATGAATACGACCTCTCCAAACTCAACACCGATCTCCGCCAGAGGATCGAGTCCGGTCAATTCAAGCGTCTTGTCTTTTACGGTATGGGCTGCTCCTCTGTCGTATCTGACATCGTCAAGGGCTTCTTCCTCAACGAGAAGATTCCCCTTCACGTTCAGGTCATCAACGACTATGATCTTGACTGGTTCGTTGACCGCAATGTCATGAAGGACCCTACTACACTGTCTATTATTGTCTGCTACAGTGGTTGGTCTGTTGAGCCGTGTTTGTTCTTTGAGACTATGCGTGAGATGACTGGAAACAAGAACTTGATTGTTCTTTCTGGAGGTGGCAAGATCCAACATTTGTGTGAGGAGCACAACACTTCTATCATCTTGTACAAGCTCCGTCACGCGGATCGCGAGTATCCTCTGTACCACGTCCAGCAATTCTTCTCCATTTTCCTGGATCTCTTCCACAAGCTTAAGCTCACACCTTCTTCTTACCACAAAGAGCTTCAGGACTCGGTCAACTTCTTGAAGACTGAGTTCAACGATGCTACACTCAAGAAGGCCCAGGCTATTGCGGAAAGGTTGAAGAACAGTCGTATTGCACTGCTTAGTACCGCTGACTGGTACGTCACGCTTTTGAAGCAGACCACTATGTTCTTCAACGAAATCGCCATGGTTCCTACACACCGCAATCTCCTGCACGAGTTCTCACACACTGAAGTTGCGGCTTACTCCAACCCATCTGAGAAGCAAGCCATCATCACCTTCCTTGACTCCAACGCAGATCAATACACCAAGGACAAGGTCAAGACTCTTGAGGGTCTGTTCGGCAGCAAGGACGTTCCGCAGAACAAGAACATTGAGTTTATCAACATTGATCTCAACCAGGACAACTTCTTCAAGAAGTTCTTCTACGGCCACTTCTTCACTGTCTACGTGGCTTATTACCTGGGTATTCACTCGGATGTGGAGGGACGAGATTTGATCTCGATTGCCGCGAAGAACCCGTGGTGGAGCCAGCGCAACATTGAGCTGCACCCCAAGTGTGTTGATATCCCCGCTGAGCTCAAGGGCTAGATGGGCTATGTCCTGATGGAGCTGAGTGCATTGCAGGATGGGTGGATACGCGATGGTTTCTCACTTTTCAACAAAGCGAGAACTGTCAAACAGGAATTGTTTAATGTCTTTTGCACAGCTGTCACACTCTGTCATTCTCTTTGGGAAATTGAAACATGTATAGTCGCTCCTTCAACTAGTTTCAATATAATAATGACAATCCTTTCACTCTGAGATATCGACTGCTTTATTACACCGTGGTCTCTTTAAGGTAGCGGGGCAAAGCCTAGTCCATTTCCCTTGTCACATGTAACAATCAACGTATCCGTCTCATGTAGAGAAACCAGCATGGGTGTTCTTTGCGGACAGACGATACCTAAAATTTAACTTTACATCCAGTAAATACTTCCATATAAAATCTCAGACCTCGCTACAAACAGTGTAATTGGGTGAAATGGAGAATGCCATTTACGTCTTGACTTGCGTTCCACCCTCTATGTTCTGCAATTATCTACATAATGCGCTTCTGAAATATCGACTTCATATGCAAATACATATCCATCAACCACGCTGCAAACACCAAGATAGTCATAACAGTGGCAACCCAGGATATGGCGCTTGATTCTAGCTCTTCCCCGATATACACCGTAGCAATCGTGAACCCAACATTGGGGAAAACAATCGCCCACCAAGGAAGCGCAAAAGTCATCTGCTGCCGAGACTTATCCCTGCGGAGTTTTGAAACCAAAATGGGCACGTGCGCAACCGCGGCAATTGCGAATAGCCAAAAGGTAAACAACCATAGAAATATTCCTACCCACAGCGCCATGATGTTCAGCGTCTCTGCTGCGGTGGGATGCTTCGCGAAGTATCCGTGTCCATCAGGGATTGCTTTTGCGCAGCCGATCAGGGCTATGATGGTATAGCCTGCGGAACCCACGGAGATAAAGAGGCCTGGTCTTAGACTGACTGGACCGAGACCGTTGACAAGGAGGTTGCCGACGAAATGGGGAAGAAAAAGGAGGCACAAAATCCAGCCGAGACCCTCGAAAGCAATGCCGGCAACGATGATGGGCATTCGTTCTGATGGAGGTTGATCCGCTGCGATTACTGATGCGACAGTTCCGGTAAGCATAGCGTTGTAAATCATCAGAAACATCGGAGAGCTCATACTCCCCGGTGCAAACGGCGCGAGAGAAAACATAACCACAAAAATAACAATGTTATACGTCAGCGTAATAGCGCCATATATCCAGAAAAGAACCCGAACGGTATCGACAAGCCACGGCCCAGCGTGAGGAACCCCAAAACTCTGTATCCCCATGATGATCGTCGCCATCGAAAGCCACAGCGAACCAGTAAAGTACGCTTCAGGCGGTTTCGTCACGGATTGGAGTAAACTAGCCGGTCTCCGAACAAACCGACATACCATAGCTGTGCAGAACAGAATGAACAGAACGAGGTTGAGAATGAACACCACGACGCCAATGGTGTGTAGCCCGCGAAATGAATACGGGCTCTTTGATAGCATCAGGGCCACACCGCCTGTGGACTGCGTGCAGGTGAAATTGCCCCATGTGAAGCGATCGACCAGTGAGACGGCGCGTTCATTTTTAGGTTCAGGATTGTTTGGCTGGGCGGTGGTTTTGGGGAGCTCGTCTTGCGGCATGGCGAGTCTGTGGTAGTTGAAGGGTAATCATGGAGTGATGCGAAAGAATGAAAGATGACGTTGGAGGTTGGAGATTAGGAGGGGTAGCTTGGCGCGTGTATTAAAGTGATGTGAAGTCGGTATTTATATCCGTGCTCGCGGGAGGAAAGGATTGTGGATCCAAGACGCCGAGGCATTTCAGATCTTGGTTTTCTTACTGGCCAATCAGGTTTTTAGGAATAGTGTCCACGGCGCCACTTAATCTCGCGAGCAATAAAAGAATCTGGGATTCTATGGATGGCTGGTCTGTAAATACATAAAGGTAATGATATAAAGAAGTACATTAATTCAAGCCTTGATTTGACCTCCTTACTACATAAGCATCTCTATCTGCGTTGTATATATCTTTTGAAGAGAATTTCTGGAAATAGCTCCTTGCTAGGCAATCGCGTATTGTCAGCATTCAAACTAAGAACAACCAGTTTGTTTCCCACTCAGGCAGATCTTGCGGTGTCCTGATCCATGCTCCAAGCTCCTAGGCGAGTAGCCTGACACCCAGTCACAGCACCCACGGTGCAGGTGACACCTTTCCTCGATCAACAGAGCGACCGCATAAACAGTATGGTATGTTATATCAGGGGCGGAATGATATGGCCCAACCCTGATTCTGCACCCGTTCTGGATGCTGATGTCTCTAACATTGCCAACCAAGACCTTGGACCTGAACATATTATCGAGGACGAGCTGGCAATCGTGTGCTAGAGCCAGCCAGTGCGTGCTGCACTTCGTACCAAATGTGTCGCGTTTGGAAAGAGAACCGAATCGGGCAACGTCTTCGGAAGTGATCTGAGTGATGGCTTGGAGCACCTCGGGGTGGCTGTCATGAACGCTTGGGTTGGCATAGAATGAGAGTGCTTCCTCGTATTGTTGGGGTGCATTCTCTTTATACCCTACAGCATCTTCCTTGATGCTATCCATCACGGTCATATTCGCCTGTTCGATAATACCATCTTTCACCCCTCCCTCCATCTGGTAGCGCGCCCAAATAGCGTCCCCCAACCTACGACTGCGAACAGCCTCGACGTAGGCGCTGGACCAAGGCTCAACAAGAGGCCGTGTAGAAGCATTGCCCAGTATTTCGTTCAGTGGTACATCCAAAAAGAGCTGCTCGGGCATACTGGCATCATCCTCGAGGGTAAGAACAAGTTTCACACCCAGAACAAAAATAAATACTAAGGATTGGTAATTCATTGCGAAAACCAGAGGGAGTGGCGGGTAAAGGTATCAGATTGTAATTGATGCAAGGGAACTAATGAAGGATCAAGTAATCGGTTGTCTGAACATTGAAGTCCGGTAAGATTTCTGAGACATACCGAAACCGTGCAAATGGTGGCCTCTTTATAGATAATGGTCTGCTGTCAGCTGGGGAGGTAATTTGCTTAGATGCCCATAAAATCATTACGGGCATGGCCGTACGGATGTTTGATGCCGAGTTTCTAGGATTTCAGAGTGCGATCATACAATATGCTGTTGGCTCTGTACTGGCTCCTTGATGGTGATTGGCTTGTTGGATATTCGAAGTGTTGGTTGGGAGTGATTTCGCAGGCATTCGGCAGAGCTGGGTGTCTACGCGTGACTAAATGGCTCGTAGAGCAGAAGAAGCAAAGTAAAGGAATAAGAAAGTCTCAAATATATAAAATAATAGGTAAATCTATGAGAGACTCCTTCTTGTTGTGCTTTCTTACATCGCATGTGTATACAGTTATTGACCTAAGCTTAAAATAATTGGAATAGAATAAAACCACAATGGTAACATATTCATGTTAGTCGCTTTTATTTAAACTTCCTGTGGAATGACCTCGTGCCGCGTCCGATGCAAAAATCCCTTCCTCTTTCGTAATTGTGTTGTTGGTTCTGCCATTTGGTGCAGATCCTACCGGCTGTCGGCACCATCAATGACTTTGGATACAATGACATATGCCTTACAAACGGCTCGTTTTGGTCAAAATACCGATCTCAGTTTGCTGATAGCATATCCAAGAGTTCTCTATGCTCCTCTCGCACATAGGAAGTGCAGTTACACTTCTAAAATAACTTTAATACTGTAACAACTCTGAACATGCCGGTTACCAGAGAGGCGGGAAGTTATGTGGTGGGGACTTAATGGATCCGCTTGGAGTGACATTGACCTGTCCTGGGCCCATGCGTGCATGGTCAAGATGCCGGCTCAGCCGACTCTGCCGACTGGTTTGAGTTGGGGAGTTAGCTATCACCCAACCTAGGAAGCGCTGCCCTTTCATGAATTATTGCAGGTAGATAATCATTTGGATACGTTTCTCAATTTCGATCTCATGTAGGAAAGACAGTCAATAGTCATTGCTTCGATACCAGTTGGTAAATAATCTCCAGCTGTAAAATTCCTTCATTCTTGTCCCATCCAAGTTCTTCACCCCGCTTCATCCTCCTCGCCACGGCTCACGCCTTGTCAGCCTCAAATATGATCTTGATAACCTCAGGATGTCCATCCGAGGGACTGGTTTTAGCGTAAAACTGCAGAGCCTTTACATAGAACTCAGGCTCATTCATCTTCGCTTCTACTGCATCCTCTCTGATACTGTCCAGAACTGGCATGTTATCGCTCGGCGATGGACTGATGATGATACCATTTTCAACATTTCCTTCTATGTGATATCGTGCCCACACAGCATCGCCATATCTTTGCTCTCGAATCGCATCGACATACATAGTAGCCCATGGCTCAACTGCGGGCCATTTTCTTGTCAGAACGTCGTGGATCGAGCGGTCGAGGAAGAGCTGTTCGACAGGTGAAGTCTCGTCCGTGAGGCTCATAGTGGACTTTTCTAAAAATGTTCGTCAGTTGTTCTGATGGAGCGTGGCATCGAAATCACGTACAAAGACCGTGCTGGGCAAGTCGGTTATTGAATGGCTATGCGTAAGTTGTGTATCAATTCGTAAAATCTACGGAGGAGATGATAGAGTGTAAGAATGACAGGGTGAGGGGCTGAAATGGCTCGTATTGAAGAATGAAAACGGAATCAGGCATCGGGCAGGGATTAGCGAACCAGTCGCCTCAAGCCACATCGGGTAGCCCAGCAGCACCAACCAACAGATAACTCGGAGAGACGGCACCAAAGTCCAAAGTGGCCTAAACTAAGAACAAAGAAATGCTTAACCCAACAAAATAATAGATCACATCCCGCTTGAAGTATTATTTCAGGTGCCCCAAGTGCCAAGTCAAGTCATGCTGAATGAAGTATGTACTATACCCCTTCATAACCAGTTTTCACGACCAGGAACGTGAAAGACACCCCATCACATATAAATACCTGGTCCAGCTCCACCTCGTTTTGCAACATGCAAAATCAACACAGAACTTGATTCCCGCTTTAGAGAAAAGACAAGAATACTGGACGGAGATCTAACTTATTACCCAGGGAATTCTGACCAGCATGGATGCCCTCAGCCAGGGTTGGAAAAGAAATACTAATTAGTATTTTTAAAGATAGCTTTAAGTAAGTATAAAAAGGTAAGTTAATAACTTAAAAATAATAAAAAAATATTATTAAATATAATAAAAAAAGCTATAATTATAACTATTTTTTATTCTTTATAAATATTTTTATTTTATTTTTATTCTTAGCTTTTAAACTTTTAGTATTTTAGTACTTAGTATTTTAATACTAAGTACTAAAAACAACTTATACTTTATATAATTACTTAATTTAAGTAATAAAATATAAAAGATTAATTAAAATTAAAATATTATTATATTATATTTATATAATAAAAAAAACTATATATTTTTATCTTATATAGTTAATAAGATATAATCTATTTTCTTCTTTAGTATAAAATACTAATTAGTATTTTTTTTCCAACCCTG
>JAAOAQ010000813.1:0-14144 GCA_013396025.1 Fusarium phyllophilum | reverse complement strand
TGCCTCTTCTTCTTCTTCACTGCTCTCTTCGTCTTCTGTCATATCAAACGAGATAAAGTCCTCGGCTTCGGTTGAAGCAGCTAGTTTTTCTGACTGGTCTTCCACGCGCGCTTTTCGGATCAGCTTGACCATATCACGTTTCTTGCGGGTGCTCTCGTCGGGACATGGGAGGGCAGTGTAGGGATCGGGATTTGACCACTTAGGTGCAGCATCGCCAGATCCATCGTCTCCTGTTTTGGCACGTTTCTTGGAAGGTCCTTCTGTCTCGGAGGATGAAGAAATCTCCATTTCGAGCTCATCGTCGTCTGATAGCTCATCAACATCGCGGTATTTGGCAGCACCTTCTTCACCAAGTCGTTCTTCGGGCATATTCGCAGTCGCGCCAGACACCAAAGCGCGTTCAGACGGATGAGGCGGAGGTTGCCATTTCCTTCCTCCTCTCCCCCGACCTCGGCCGCCACGACCACCATCGCGACGCGGCCCTCTCCTATCAGACGGCCCACGATAATCAGTCGGGAAATCAGGCATGCCAGCTGGTTTGTCTACACGAAAGGTAAAGTCGCCCTGCGGCACGCGGGGGCGGTATGAATCGGAGTGGCCATAATTATCGCGGGGCGGCGGTCGAGGAGGCAAGTCGTGCCTGTCGCCGGGTCGATAGCTGTCGGCTTCGGGACGGAGAGGATGGTCATTTCTTGGGCGCGAGTCGGGACGCGAGTTGCGCGGCCTGTTGTTGCGCGGGGGCATTTTGTGTGGTTGGGGATGTAGATGTGATTTGTGCGGTGGATGAAACGATGATGTCGCGAAGGAAAAAAAGATCCTTCTTGCGCGAATGGTTGACCCGCACTAAACCTGAAAGAGGCAGAGGCGATCTCGGAATTGTTAGTCAGCATGCTGCGTCACTGATTTTTATGCTACCCTAGAGAAACATGAAGGTAGGTGATTATCGGAAAAGCGTCTGTTATCGTTGATCAGTGATTAATATGATTTGCCCGAGTGGTTTAATGATATTTTGCAACTCAGTAGATTTGTTTTTTTGTGTAGTCTATGTCGTCTGATCTGTCTTTGTCCGTGTTTGAAGCTCATGCCTTGTTTGCCCCCTCCGGGTCGTAAGCTGACACTTCAATCTCACAGTACATCGTCGGAACACCAAGTTGCCTCACTCCAATTTGCGTCCAAATGACCCTATGATTCGGCATCCACTTTTTGTAATTCTCCGCCATTCTCTGTCCAACCTCAGGTGTGATTTCCGTGTGGTACGAGTTCACTCTGAACACCTGGTCCCAGCCCTTCCCACCAGCGGCCTTTAGCGCCTTGTCCACATTCTCAAAAGCCAGATCAATTTGCTCAAGTTGAGTTTCTGCGAAGACGAGGCCGCCGTCTTTAATAAAGCAGCCGCCTGGATTGTATGTTAGTGTCTGGGGTGAGAAATTGGAGGGGCGGGGTGGTGTACCTTGACCGCTGAGCTGGAGTTGATCGCCGACACGGACGGCTTGGGCGTAGTTGAGGAAGTTGCTGAGAAACTCGCCGACGGCTTCATAAGTGTAATTCTTGAGTTGAGACATCTTTCGGATTGTATTGAGACACAGGTAAATGTTTGATGTTTGTTGTGTATTAAAATTGGAGTGAATGAGATGCTCAATTGATCATGGCTTACTCCTGTCATTTATACTTAACCTTCACCCTCAGTCGCATCATGCAGAGTAAGGCGTGCAGAATGATCTGCATCCATAACATCGAGCATAACGTTGGCATAACGGTTTTCGGCTTAACTCATTCTATATCTGAGTAAGATGCACCCAGGGTCGGTTCAACGAGGATGATTATCTTCAACCTCCGACCGACGGCCGGTTCGTTGGATATCCACAGCTTCTCGCCACGACGGTGTAACAAAGAGTTGGGCATGACAAATGCAGCAGAAACGGAACCATTCAGCGCCCGGTTCGGATCATAACCAATGCCAACGGACACTGGGCGATCTCCATGATTATTATGCTTAAATTATCTCGTCAGATCTTAGCTTCTTGGCTTTCGCTCCACTGTATTCGTCAAGCTTCTACTGCAACCCGCTCAACTACCTACCTATCTATGTCCATCTACTGACTCTTCTTGCTCTTATTCCTCGCCTTTGCAGCCGCCAACTCAGCATTGACCTTCTCAATCGCCTCCCTCGCCCCATCCCATTTCTCCCTCTTACCCTCCCCATCAAAAACCCTCCACACAAACGGCGTAAAAATCCCATCCATCAGCATCCTATACAACGCGCGATCATTCCACCACAACCTCCATCCTTTCAATCCCCACCCGAGATGTTCATACACCTGTGACCCAGCTGCCTTGTCAGCCCACGCAAGCCAGTCAGCCTGTCGCAGCCAACCAGGCACCACGCTGCCTCTGTTGGCAAGCTTACATATTACCTCGTGGTGCTTATCTGTGGCGCGGTTCATTTCGTCAATTGAGGGGAGAGAGGAATTTCCTTTCCAGATTTGAGCGATGGCCATGGTGCAGAGATCGCTGATAGGGAATGCGCTTGTTGTGACGAGGAGATTGCCCATGAAGGCCAGTGAATCTGGGTAATCGAGCGAAAACACGTTCTGATACAGTCGTGGAAGAGGTTTTCCGCGAGAACCGATTGCTTCTGGCCATTTTGGCGTTGTGTTGCGCGTGGGATCAACGCTTGGGTCTATGAGGCTGAAATCTGCCTTGTATCCGGTGCACCAGATGATCGTGTCAACATCCAGACGCGTTCCATCCGTGAGCTCAATCTCTCTAGGCCCTGTGACGCGTTTTATCTTCGAGACCGAGGTGATATCGCCTGATTCGAGCAGAGGGATCAGATTGTCCGATATGACGGGCAGAGCGTGCAGGACGGAATCTGCAGGGGAAAGACCCCATTCGGGCCTTATCTTGAACGCGTTGTCCTGCATTTTCTTGCAGATCGCGTTGAAGATGATTTCGTACAGACGAGGGAATTTACTCTCAAACAATCCCATCAGGGCCATTGTGCGCGCTGTGAGGGTGTGATCGAATGGGATGCCATCGCGCTTTCGTGGGATCTGGGTCAATGAGCATCGCGACTTGGTCAATTGGCCATGAGCAACTCACCACTATGACACCATGACTGCGAGATAGCCAGACTTTTTCCGCATGCCCGCAAAGAGCTGCTGCGGTGTCTGCGCCCGTGTTGGAGACACCGACAACTACCACGCGTTTGCCCTTGAAGAGCTCTGGCCTGTCACTTTCGTTAGTCAACTTGCGAGCCAACAAAGGTCATAGTGGCATACCGTTTGAAGGCGCGCGAATGCAGAACCTCGCCTTCAAATTGCTCCATACCCTCGACTTTAGGAATATGAGGACGATTGTTTCCGCCCGTCGCCATGATGACCTTGTCGAAATACTCAGGCTCAGAGCCCTGGATGTCTACAACCCAGCGGTTGCCCGCGTCATCGCGTCGTACCTTTTCCACCGATACGCCCAAGCGAAGCTTATCGCGAAAGTTGAAGTGTTCTACGTAGGACTCAATGTACTCTTCCACTTTGGCGGACGGGCAATGACTGGGCGTGGAGTCAGGATATGGGAAGTCTGTGAAGGCGGCCTGCAATAGTAAGTATCTCTGTGAAGACATAAAGGGAATGAGATAGAGTAAGTACCCTTTCTTTGGAGATATTGATGATGGTACCTCAAGCATGTCAGCGACGCATCCTGTACGGTGGCTTTTCGTTGTGTGCTTACTCGGTAAGACTGATGTCTTGTCCTGCTCGGTGTAATGCCAAAGACCTCCGACATACTCACTACGCTCAAATCCAGTCACATCGAAACCAACCTCGAGCATATTTTTGACAGCGACAAGGCCGGTGATGCCTGAGTTGTGTCAGTGTCGTCCTCGATTGAGAAACTCGGACCACCTACCGAGGCCGATGACAGCCACCTTTTGAGGCTGCTTATCCATGTTCACTTGGACTCCAAAACTACATACTAAATGTAAATTCACAGCAGCGCCTTAGCTTATATACATATTCATTCCATGGAAGGCCTGGCATCATCTCAGCTGACAGGCAGTGACAGCACAGACCCCATCAAGGTCGGCAGTCAGCAAGACGGAGCATTCCGGACTGGAGGACTGGCCTAGGTAGTAAACTTTTGTACCTTGTCACGATTAACCTTAACAGCCGAACACCCGTTAGTGTTATTGAGAAGCGCCCGCTATGTTTTATATGAGCAAGCATGTGAGTTAATTGAAACATCTTCCCGATTTCCCAGTATTGCGAAGTATCTTGTACCTCAATTGAATGGAAGCGCTGTGAGGTGCTCTGACCTTGTGAGGCGGAATTGATGCCGCAAACACGCCACCGAGAGCTTGATGGCTTGGATCTAATGCGCGATGCTGGAGAGAGATCAGATCGATTAGATAACATGCAATGTTCTTACTGGTGCAGAGCCGAGCTGAACTGTGAACTGTGCGCTATGACCTACGAGCCGGCCTGAAGTCGATCCGACCCACCGACTTCGGATCATCAATAGGGTCCTCGAGGAGCAAGAAAACATCAGACCTTGACATAAGGCATTAAAACAATTAGCAAGGTATCATCGAGGCCACTCCTAGATCGAATTGAGATTCCAAGGGATATGTCTTTATGCATTTCTGTTATAAAATGTTATTCAATGGCAACTACTTTTCAATCTCTAATGTACAAACGAAGATCTGTTTGGTGAAAATAAGCTCTCAACCACAGGACTCATAACCAATCGCCCCATACACAAATGCTTTCCCCTTGATCACTTCCATCTCATTTTCTCCACTTTGCAAAACCGTGAGTCTAGAATAAACATCCTTCTAGATTCTTTCCCTCAATCTGGTGAAGCTTCCAATAACAAGTCCACGAGCTACTGTTATCGACACCACTGCAGCAATGATAATGCCGAGATAGAGGAGCGCCAGAGGCTTTGCGCCCGCTTTCTCTAGCATGACGCCGCTCAGAGGGTTAGCGATGAGCAGTGCCACTCCTACAAGCAAGTTGGTCGAGCCATAATATCTCGCATAATCCTTTGGATCGCATGCTTTGCCGATGCAAATTGGACCGACTGTGTAGAAAGACCCCGAGAGGATGCCCCAAAATGCTGCGAATGCGTAGAGAAGGGGGCTGCCGGATGTAGTGAAGGGAATGAAAATAGTGGACATAAGGATGCCCATGAGCACTATTGTGCCGACCATTGTGTTGATTCCTCCGAGGCGGTCGCTGGAAATGCCCATGATTAAGCGGCTGACGCATGAGGTCCCGCCTATGACTGAAAGAAGGATGAATCCATCTTTGGCAGTGAGACCGACGTTGGCCGCTATAGCTGGGAGTAGACCGCTTATGCCATAGTTGATAAACTCCATCAGGAAGATGCTGAGAGACACGAAAATGAAGCTCTGGCTCTTCCATGCCGAGAGATTAAATGCCGAACCTGTATTTCCATAGGGGTCAAAGTTATCGGTGCCCAATGTAAGTCGTTCGAAGGGCAGAAAGCAGAGGAATCCTATACTCGTTGAGGAGGCAATGACTATCGCCACGATCCTCATGGACCAAACCCAACCGAGATGCTCAAATGTCGAGTGAAGAACAAGTGGAAAGATGGCAGACCCAAGGGAAGCTCCCGTAACAGCAACGCCCATAGCCAAGCCGCGTCGGCGAACGAATAACTTCCCCACTACGCCAACAGCAACGGTGCAGTTGATACCAGTGCTGATACTGCCAAAGACACCGAAGCAGAACATGAACTGCAAGTATGTTTTGCACTGCCCCATGATGAGAAAAGTGGCAGTTGAGAGAATACCTCCGACTGCACTGAGGAGTCGAGGGCCATAGCGGTCGAGAAGAGAGCCGTAGAAGAAACTGGGGATACAGGCGAGAAATAGGTAGACACCGAGAATCCAGCCGATTTGGCTGTTGGTGTTGTTTTTGAGCTGGTTGTCGCTGAAATAGGACTGGATTGTGCCGATGGAGCCGTTGAAACCTGGGGTTTGGTGTTAGATAAATCTGCTAGGGAGGAGTGCGTCTGATGGATGACTGGGGGATATGTGAGACGTACCAGAGGAGCAAACTAGAAAGAGGAATGAGCCAAAGACACAGACCCATGCACGCCACTCTGACTCATAGTCTATGACGAATACCTCTGATCGGTGAGATGGAGGGCGAAAGGGTGATAAGGGTCGAGCGGGTGAGGGCCTATTGGGTAAGGGTATATCGGTGTCCTCAATCCTGTCTTCTAAAGAAAGATCAACATATGGGAAAGCGGTCTCAAAGTTGATTGAGGGTAGCTTTTCCAGATCGAACGAATCGGTGTCGTGGTGGCGAACCATTTTTGTGAATGATGTGCTGCGACAAGTATAAAATGGGTTGAGTGTGTGTAAGGGGATAAGTTCAGAGATTGATCTCGCAGCTGATATATATATGTGTTCCGCTTCATGTTGAGTTTGGGAAGTGGAAGTGTGACCAGTTCATCATAAAAGTTTATGATTTCTGAGCGAGAGATGTGAAAGTTAATACGTTTTATCTTCATCCTGAGTGGGAGACTTATGCTTTTACCTTTTAAATCTCACATCTGATGAGAGATTTCAGTGAGTAAGTTCTGGGGAAAACAAATGCTTATTTGTATTAAGATTTTGCAGACAGTTCGTCTGGTCTGACCTCTATGGAAACCTCTCTTTAGAACTACTGTGAGTTTAGTTACGCTCAGATAGGTTCAGCAGTAACATCATCATAAGCCTCGCCTTTTACCATTGTTCTTCTTGTAATGGTTGTCTAGTCGACGCACTTGTTCTGTAGATCTGGGCTATGCAACACATTAAGGCCTCTCACTCGAGATCTACGTTTGCCATTAAGAGTACCTGTGCTAGGGGAGGAAAGAAAATTTAGGATCTTGATCCTAAATAGTAAAAAGACTTAGGTAAACTGACCTAAATTTAGTACATCTTTTACTAAGTTTATTCTAATACTTTATATTAAGGTCTAGTGTTTTCTTGCTCCCTGAGGCTATAGAAAATAACAGAATAATGAAAGCATTGATAATCTGTTGATATTTTTATACTTTTTAGCTAATATGATTTCCAGCATGAAGTTTATCGTAAGAGCAATACGGCTTTTGCTCGTTCATTGAGAGGAAATATTCGTCGAATTAGAACAATGACCGAGCCATAAGATTATTTTGTTCTGACAAAATCTTATTTATTTTCTCAATCGTGATAAAAGGTCAAGTCCCCACCAAACGTGAGTGAGTGGATGTCAAAGCCAAAACCAATCTGACGCTTTCAGAACCAACCAACCAACCACCCCAATCTCACCATCTGACCAATCACATGACCCCATCAAACCACTCAGCCCGGAAACTACGGCATCATACTTTTATCGTCATCAACACCAACATCAACATCATGACACACCAATAGTCACCGCCTCACGACATGCCACTTCTAAGCGAGACCATTCGAAATGGCATCTCCGACTCGTTAGCGCGCACTCAACTCTGGCTCAACACGCCCAACGGCCGTGGCGTGCTAAAGTGCACCGTTGCCTACACCATCGCCAGCCTTGCGACTTTTGTACCATTCTTGGCGAATTTTCTGGGGAAGCCGGAGGGTAAACATGTCGTTGCTACTATTACGGTTTATTTTCACCCTGCGAGGTCGGTGGGGTCGATGATTGAGGCTATTCTTATTGCTGTTGTTGCGGTTGCTTACGCGGAGATGGTGTCGCTGCTTTCTATGGTTACCTCTGTTTTCTTTGGGTCGACGATGCATTTGGTGGCGCTTTCGCATGTTTTGGTTGTTGTGGTGTTTATTGGCGGTGGGTTTGGCTTTATGGGATGGGTGAAACAAAGGATGTTGAACCCGCTTGTCAACGTCGGCAGTACCCTCGCAGCTCTCGCGATTATCGGCGTCGTGACCAAAGAAAGTCACGTAATGTCGAATGTTTTCTCCAATGAGAAGGTTCTGCAGGTCTTCAAAATGCTGGTTATGGGCATCACGACGACCACGGCGGTGAATCTGCTGCTTTGGCGAACGAGCGCCCGTACTTCACTGCGAGAAACGATGAATCGAGTCTCGATACCACTAGGAGATATGTTATACATGATAACGAACAGTTTTCTCAGTGGATCCGAAGAAGGACTTGTTTCAGATGGATTTACAGCGGCGTCGATGCATTATGCGAAGTTGTATGCTCAAATGATGAAGGATATGAGAGAGGCCAAGTTTGAGCATTATTTCCTTGGACACGAAGAGATTTACGAGCATGAGAGGACTGTTGCGAGATCTATGGAGACTTTGGCACAGGCTTTGGGTGGTTTGAGAAACGCGACGAATACTCAGCTGGAACAGCTCAAGCATCCAAAGCCTCTCAGTCCAAAAGGGTCGGGAACGGCTTCACCAAATACGGCGCGCCAGCTATTTGAGCAGTTCAACAAGTCGATCACCATGTCTATGACAGGTGTCCGGCAGAACCTCTGCAGAATTCTTCATGAGCCCCAGTTTGGACAACCTCCCAGCTACGAGATCAACGTTGACGAAGATCTACGGCGCAATTTGATGGACTCGTTGAGTACCTTCGACACAGCCAGATCAGATGCCTTACAAGGACTTTACGACCGAATTGAACAAATGGCTTCATCCCACGAATCAACACGCGCTAATCTCGAAGAAGTCGCCGCAGCGTGCGGCCACTTCACCTTCAGTCTTCAGTCCTTCGGAGAAGATGTGCTTCAGTACCTCGATGTTCTGGATGATCTTGAATATGTGATTATACGCAAGAGTCGAAGCTGGAGATGGCTGCTCTGGTGGAAGAGTAGCTCTGAGGAAGATCGGAATAAAGCGATCAGACTGTTTGAGTCTGCGGAGGCTGATACGCTGATGCGGACGAGGCAGAGGTCTGTTAGTGTGCCTGATAGCTCAGCTGCGGTGCCTGCGCCGGTAGATTTAAGAACCTGGTATAATGCGCCTGATCTGAACAAGATACTGGCTTGGTTCTGGAGAAACATCTCTGCGCTTTTTAAGAAAATGGCGCGGGACGATAGTAAGTTTCCCCTTCCAGGGAGCAGGAAAACATCAGACCTTGCTTGATATACGGGATCAAAATGAACTCAGCAAAAGGTATCCTAAACTTATGCCAAGTTAGCCTAAGTCTTTTGTTATTTAGGATCAAGCAAGGTCCTGAGTTTTCTTTCCTCCCTTAGCCCTCATCTCCAAATCCCCCACTCGCTAACTTCAAGCAGTTCAGTTCGGTCTCAAAGTTGGAATAGGAGCCGCTCTATGGGCGATGCTAGCCTTCCTCGAGGAAACGAGAGAGCTGTACACCGAGTGGCGCGGCGAATGGGGTCTTTTGTCCTTCATAATCGTGTGCAGTTTCACAGTCGGAGCTGCCAACACTGTCAGCCTTGCTCGTTTCATCGGAACCCTATTTGGTGCCTTGTTTTCTGTGATCAACTGGAAGATAAGCCACGGTTACGCCTTGGCTCTGATTCCTCTTGGCTGGTTGACGAGCTTCATCAACTTTTACCTTGTTATTCAGCATGGCAAGGCTTCTTTGGGGAGGATTAGCCTTCTTGCTTACAATGTTTCTACACTGTACGCGTACAGAGTGAAAAGGAAGGCAGATGGGAATGATACGACTGAAGATGGGCAGTTCAGTCAACCTGATATCATGGAGATTGCCAAACGTCGAGCCATCGCTGTTACAGCAGGTATTATCTGGGGCCTGGTGGTTTGCCGACTTATATGGCCCATTTCTGCCCGCCGGAAGTTCAAGGAGAGTCTTTCTGTGCTCCATCTGCAGATGGGTCTTATCTGGAAGCGAGGCCCTCTCACAGTACTGTTCCGCAGTGAAGGATCCCAAAGCTATCTCAAGTCAGGCGAGCAAGCTGCTTTGCAAAGGTATGCTGCAAACCTGGATAGCCTGAGGCTTGCTGCAGCTTCAGAGTTCGAGCTACGGGGCCCGTTCCCCATGGAAGTCTACGGCCGTGTTCTGAAAAGCACTATGCGCATCCTCGATGGCTTCTACAACATGAGTCTCGTTGCATGTCGAAAGGGTCATCTCACGGAAGGTGAGAGGGCGTTACTTGAGTATACAGCTCGTGAGCGCGCTATTCTTTGTGATCACATTTGTCAAGCCTTTCAGGTTGTTGCTAGCTCGACCATGCTGGAGTATCCTTTCGCTGACGCTACACCAAGCATCGTGTCAGCACGCGAGAATCTGTTGAGCAAGATATTTGAGTTCAGGAAGGAACACCCTAGGAGATTAATCAACGAGGGCGGTGAGAGCAGTGATTCTCATAGTTTACTTGTTGAGGAGAGAGACTATGCGCTGCTCTATGCATATGCCCTTGTTACAGGGCAGGTTGCAGATGAATTACGGATGATTGGAAAGGAGATAGGTAGTTTGTTTGGTGTTTTGGATGAGGATACCCGACTTTTGCAGTAATAGAGACAGAACTCCGCAAGAATATATTTTTAATGACATAAATCAGCACAGAACTTTAGCAAGCACAATTCTTCGTGTATGCGCCAACTCCCACTTTACAGAACATCTCCAACAACCATAACTCGAGAATCTAAGCAAGCTGATTTCCAAAACAAAGATTCAGACCCAAAAGCGAAACAGAACACCAAGCGGCCCAATAATCTACCATTCTCCAAACCGCGAAGCCACAAGGGCTCAAATCACGAAAATGACTCTTGAACAACACCTATCGAGTAAAAGCATTTAAGAGTCAAGCTTGAGCTTGCGGACGCGATGAAAATACTCCTCGAGCTTGTCCCCTAACTGACCAACAACATGCCGCGGGTTAAGAAGTTCCAAACAATTGTAAGGAAAGCGAAGTTTCCCCATAGGAACACTGAAGTTTGGCATGGTGAGAGTGACGAGGGACTCGTCCAGAAGTGTAAGTCTGATAAGGCCTTCACGGGCAAGTTGTTTGTACTCATCAGACACAGAGTCTTCCCAAGCACAAACATGCACAGTGTAGCCGCACTCTTGAGCATATTGAACCGCTGGAATCATGTCGTTATCTCCAGAAACAAGAACTAAAACATCAGTCTCCTTAGATTCCTGGAGATGGACGGCATCTAATGACATGTCTCTGACTAGGGTAGTATCAACCTTTTTCTCATAATGCTTCCTTTTCCGATGAAAGTTAAGCAAACGGGAAGAGTGAAGTTTAAGATCTCCAAATACAAGACCTCGTTCAAGGTTAGATCCATAGACACTGAGGAATACCTCTTCGTTGACTTTCATCCCGGTGACTCTGCGGATGATACCGTTGAGCGCGAGGATGTCGTAATGCCAGTCTAAGCGTACTTCGGGGTCAACCCTGTGGCTCTCCTTGTAGGCTGTTGCTCCACTGATTTTGAAGTTGGATTCATCTAAGTAGACGTGTGCAACCCGGCCGCTTCTATCCAGCGAGGACTTGGAGGGTGGAGAATATGACATGGTGCCAGGTGGAGGGAGCTGTGCTTGAGAAAGAAGTTGAGTCGACATCACAGGACAGAAGCTCAAATACCAATGATGAGATCAAGCCGAGAGATGAGAGATGTTTGAAGGATAAACATAAACAGGACTCGTAGGAAAAGCACGCTTCTTATAGTAGTAATTCCTTGCTTCAATGAAGCTGGCGATCGCAGTGAAAGCATTCAGATTCTTTCAAATGGAGTGACTGATCACTTCTCAAAAGTTTATGCAATGCCCTTTGTTGATGAGTTCTGATAGACCCTGCATTATGCGGCTACAACAAAGAATATGGAACTTCCAAAAGAGCTGCATATTAGAGAAAGCTTCTTGGGTTTCTTCATTCAATTAGCCAGTACTAAGAACTTTATCGCTTCGCTAACTTCTGATAGTGACGGAACTTCTGCTGGAGTCCCATCACAAAGACTACTAAGCAGCTGAGCATCAGAGACATAGTTATTAAGTCGTGAATGTGAGATTCTGCAACGAATTATTTTGCTCCAAGTCAGTCTCTTTGTTCGTTTTCTGCATCCATGAGATAAAGCGCATTTGCTCCCCCAGAGGAGTTCTGGAATTGACGATTGCGAGGATTCATGATAACGGAGAGCTGTATTATCATCTGGATTGAATAATAAAATTAACAATAACGACTATCATTTCATACACTCCCACCAGCTTCATGTCTGTTGTGGCTTCGTGGAGTGAATGTCAACAATGATCTGTATCCTCTGGAGAAGCTGTTAAAATCCAGATTGGCTTGGATAATGTTGGCTGACTATAGAATTATACCATACATGTCTATTGAGACTATGTAGCTGATTGCTCGCCAGAATTCAAATTTGGGTTGCTAACATACAGGATAAGAATATTTGTTAGAAGTGCTGGCAAAGCTGACGCTGGTGACCTTAAGCATCATATTTTTCGAATAAAACTTATAACACCAGACGGTGTGCTCCGGAGAACCCCCTCATTAGCTACTACTTACCAAAACTAACTCAATGAGATAGCTATTGGATCCTTGCTGCATCGTTAGAATCTGAGCCAGCACACAACTCATCATGCCAACGTTGTGAGCGCCGCAAAGCTCTGGCTTGGCTTGGATTGTCAAACCAGCCTTCAACCCAAGCCTGCTTACTAGGCTGTTTATTAAGAAAACTCTGTGTTGGAAAATTGGGCCTTCCGGTACTGCGCTTGGGGTACAAGCGACGATCATCGAAGAACGCCCAGGCTCGTTGACGATAGATGTTGCGTTGGAGTTCTGTGTCGACCTCAGAGGAAAGCTGGCTGTAGATTGGTGACGCGCGGCTAGTGATACTTTCCGTGGCACAAAGTATGCCAGATTCGTAAGAGTACTCGTAATCCTGTATGTACCAGGTTCTAAGACGCTCTTTCAAGGCTTGCTTGTCGCGTACATCGGACATGACATGACTGAGAAACTCGATTAGGGGGCCAAGTCCAAATCGAGCAAGGCTGCCTTCAGCCTTGTTTTCATTCTTTATAACATAGCCCGCTCTAACTCGTTCGAGCTGTCCCATATCAGAGGCATAGATCTCGGGGTTGATATAGAAAGTATCTGGAAACAGTAGCCCAGTTTGAAGCGAAGTGGAAGCGTCTGGGAGCCATGCATTGCCGCATTGGGCAAACATGGCGCAATAAAGAGAGCAGACGTAGGTATTGACACACTTAATAGCCTCATGTTCGGCGGTGTCAAGTTTTCACTGAGGGAGCCTGGACTGGGTCGCGGCCAAAGAGGTCTTGACCCTGCAATTCAGCTCATAGAGTAAGAATGCCTTCAAGAACCTATGTATCTCTGTGTCTTTGAGGTTAGATGCATTGAATCTGGCCGTTATCTTCTGCCCATTGAACATGAGATGTCCTTCAGTCGTTGGCAGCTTTGACTCCGGTGTCTGTGGAAGACAAAGATAATCCCTCGGAGGATAGGATGAAGTAGCCTTGATGACATAATCCTCGATGAAGAAAAGGAGTCGACTGTGTAGCGTGTTCAGCTGATCGAATAGCTGGCTGAGCCGCTGATTATTGTGATCCTTGAGGGGGTTTGGCAGCCGATGTTTTGACCAATCCAGGATATGCTTACGCATGGAAAATTTGCAGGAGTTCTGAATGAATAGAATTGCCATGGCATCCTGAACCATCTCGTCGTCGAAGTCAGCAGCGATCAAGCTTCGGGCGATGTATCTTTCATGTGTGTGATATTGCCGAAGCATCACAGGAGAGGCTCGAGTGAGAGAGGAAACAGCCCGTTTGGAGCGAGTGTGAATAAGGATGCTGAGGCGCAATTCTGCGGGTAATTTATCGAAAGGATCCATCGTGGCAATCTCTGCTTCAGAAACCGAGTCGAGGTTGTAGATAAGGGGCGTTCAGATTGGCTGCAGCTTTAAGGAGAGAAAATGGATGGACAGGGCTGAGTGCACCTTTGATTTGCGACAATTTTTAAAAGAAGAAGAGGGGTTTGCAAGGGCCCCAATAAATATTTATTCCCAAATTCCAGAGTTAAAGATGTAGTGTGCTGTGACTCATTTCTAGAATAACTTGTGCAGGCAGAAGGATTGTTCCTACTGATTGATTAATACCTAAAGCTTATAACGTCTCAAGACATATCAAGCCAACACACTGGAAAATCCAAATCTAACTTCAGCTTTTGGAAGGCAA
>JAAOAQ010000812.1:0-30076 GCA_013396025.1 Fusarium phyllophilum | reverse complement strand
CCCCCCAACCGGCCGGCCCCATTTTGAGGATCCCCCACTATCCATCCAAATGCTTACCTTACCGCATCTATCTTTTTTTCCCTCTTGTTCCTATTCAGAGGTAAAGGTACAACTTCCCATGATGAAGCAATTCGGAAGCTTCGGATGGTCAACTGCTGCGTATCCTCCCTTGGCTCTCGTCGCTTTGTCTCCGACTGACCAAGAGATTCCAATGCCTCAGCTTATGACCTGTTTTCGGCCGCTCGGGCCCGATAGTAACAATACAAGATCTTGGGTTTGTTTTAAAATAATGCCATGTCATGATTTCTTGAAACGCTCTTCGTTTTGACGTCCAACTTGATCGCATGATTATACATGTCCTCCTACTTGTGTCTTTCTGGCTGCAAATAAGTATATTTACTGCTTGCGATCTCTTCTCGTCAAGTTGCATTGTCTTGTTTTGTCTTGTTTCGTTGCATCTGTTGTTTCCTTCTGCGGACAAATCTTAAATCTTTCTGGACGTACGTTGCCAATATGATTTATACAAAAATGATATCGCGCGAATCTTGCGCATTGCTCTCGGCGCTTCTACCTGTGGTAATTGCGCATGGTGGTGGTGGTGAAAGTATGGACATGGACATGGGAATGCATGGCAGCAACACAACGACACAACCGCCCAATGGCGACGACTATCCCGATACATACTTTGCGCATACTGAACATACTGGAGTCATATACACACATGTCGTATTAATGGTTCTTTCTTGGGTATTTATTCTACCAATTGGTAAGTTTTCATCGTGTTGAGCTTTGTGCGCCGACTAACACCACCAACTCCAGCCGTCATGTTCTCACTGGCAAACTCTCGCTTTACACTACCGGCGCAATTTGTTTTCCTAGCTACAAATGCCCTTGGAGTCCTGATCGGCGTGATATATAACGCGCAGACCCCAGACTTGTATCCAAACAATGCGCACCACAAGATTGGCTGGATTGTGACCTGGGTCGTTTGCGCCCAGGTCCTTGTAAATGCTGTGGGCTATATCGCGGGAGCTCTAAGGGGCAAAGGAAAGACGCCGAGTAACGAGAGACATGCTTTTCTACCTGTCGCGACACGAGAGGCCGACTACTCTTCGCACAATGGCTACCACAATGACAGCCCCTACCGAATGTCCAACGACAGTGGACGAGGAACCGAACCAAACACACCCTCGCTTCGAAGCGACTCGGCATCCACGCTCAATGGCATGGAGTCGCCTGTCAACAACCCCAGGAAGGAGTTCGAGGACGATGATGGCGACCTGGACGAATTGTCACTGTCCTCTCCTGAACCTCAGGGAACCTTTGCTCGCCACGCCTCCAAGATCGCTGCTTCGCGAGTATGGAAGTATCTCAACCTGGGCCGTTGCATAGTGGATCGCATTATCCTTCCCTTCGGCTTCATTGCGCTTGCGACTGGTGTTGTCACCTTTGGTCGTTTCTTTGTAAGTTGCTAGCAGATATCTTGGTTGCGACGCTTGACTGATAAATCTCCCAGGAGGGAGGCGGAATCTTCAATGGATTGGCGCATTGGATCAAGGGCGGTGTTTTTTTCTGGCTAGGTATCTTCACCCTCGGCCGCTGGACTGGCAGCTTTGGAGAGCTTGGCTGGGCATGGAATGTTCGACCAAGGAAGGACTCCAAGAAGTGGCGTCCTTCTGCTGAGTTTGTCGAGAGCTTCTTGATCTTCTTCTATGGCGCGACCAATATCTTCATGGAGCACCTCGGTGGTTGGGGAGGAGACTGGACCGCCCAGGACATGGAGCACATCTCCATCACAGTTTTGTTCATTGGAGGAGGCTTGGTAAGCTCCTCGATCTGCCCCAGTCGATTTTCCCAGAGCAAAAGCTGACTTGTTTCTTTAGTGTGGTATGCTCATCGAGTCGATACGTATTCGCCATCTTCTCAACACAACAGTGGACGAAGTTCAACCCAAGAGCCCTTACACGGTCGAAGAAGCGAACGAACCCGAAGCTCCCGATACATACGAGTTCTCGCTCAACCCCGTACCAGCTTTGGTCATCATGCTTCTTGGACTCATGATGAGCTCCCACACACAGCATACCATGATGTCCAGCATGGTTCATAAGCAATGGGGTGACCTCCTTCTAGGGGCTTCCCTTACTCGAGGTTTGACATACCTCATAATGTACCTGAAGCCACCCAAGTCCATTCTCCCATCACGACCCCCTACGGAACTTTTGGCTGCTTTCGGATTGATCGCCGGAGGTATCATCTTCATGGCTAGTGTATGTCGAGGGCCCCTGGAAAAAGTTTCAAAACGTTAACTTGAAGTAGAGCACTGATACTGTCGACGGAATGATCCACTACAAACTCGATGCCATGTTCATGTACACTGTCACCATGGGCCTGGTCGCCCTCCTGATGGCTTGGGTCGTTATCGTCCTCGCCATCAAGGGATGGGCTGTCCGACTCGAGCGACGCCGTAATTCGAATTAGACCGTACATATACACATACTGATGAAGGAAAGACATATTGCCGTGATTCGGCCCGAGTGGAAGACAGGCGTATATATAGATTGATTGTATTGCGCGCTTGATGTAGTGTAGACTCTGCTTTGAGATACCCCTATGCAATAGCGGCTGCTAAATGACCTAATTCCTGAATCTGACTTTCCCCCTTTTAACTAGGCTGACAACATGCTGTGACGCATTTGAGTGCAGTGTCAAGCGTTCTTGGTACAGCTTCCTGTCCGCAAAGAAAAATGCCATCCTTGTGATTTGACATGTCCTTGTCTCGTAAGAAGTGGCGGAGAATGGCTCTCATGAGCCCACTTATTGCAAAGGCACGGAGCTGAAATGCTGTCGTGTGTCCATGTAGTAGACTGAAATAATCTGGACTGCGTATATACAATCTGCTCAAGCATCCCCGTCCTTGGCCTTTGGTGCAGCGACCACCCTCTTCTGGTCCTCAGGAGAGAAGAGACCCGCACCCTGTTGCAGAGCGTGAACAAGGAAAGGGATGGAATCGGCCTTGAAGTCCTCTGCGTTGCGAACTTTGTCAAGGTCCTCTGAGAGCTCTTGTGTTGCGCGTTGAAGGTAGTAGGAGGTAAACTCCGGAGAGGACTGGTTGGCAGGCTTGGAAGACATGTTGATGTGTTTGATAGAGAGAACCCGGATTTATTTGATTTGATTGAGGTAGTCCTAGCGATGTTGACTGTTGGGTTTGTGACTCTCAAAAGGTTCACGTTCACCTTGGCCAGAAGGACGAAACTTTGGCTAGCAAATTCTTGACAGTGCGAAGAAAATAGTATGTGTCATGAGCACTGTGTCTACCTCTCATGCCTTCAACAGGATAACTAGAAGCCATGATACAGAGTAACACGAAGCATATAGATAGGTTTGCCAGTTCTCCCAGTTAATCGAATAGAATAACTCGAGGTGAATACAGCTCCTGGTACTAGGGCGATAAGCCGCGAACTTGTGGTATGATTGATCAATCTCACGACGCAATGTATCGAGCAAATTAGTACAAAACTCAAGTGCGCTCTGGGTGACTTGTAGTATTTTATATTCTATCAGTGTTTTGAAATCTAATATCACTCTGCAGTGAAGCCTGTGTACCTAAACAGGTCTGGGATGAAACTCCATAAAACAGATCATGACCTTCCAATATCGCTAATCCACAATAACGCCCTGAATGCCTCGTGAACATGAATCATTAAAGACACACAGCTGATAACCTAGTGAGAAATGTACTGGAACACAGCAGAAACCTCGGACTCTCCACATTCTTGCCTCAAGAGCAAGTCCTGAATTGGCTTCAGTCCCTCGTTGACAAAATGATTCCATGTGCTGGTATCACCATACAGCATGGCCGGCGCCTTGATATACTGCTTGCCATCAGGCTTACAACGCCTGCACTTAAACGTCTCATGAGTGTCGCTCTTGGTATCTGGCCGGTACTGGAAAAGCTCACGGAGACTGTCGAGCGAGAAATGCCGTTCAACATCTTCCGCCGAGTCCACAACGCAAGAAGATAAACTCTGTTTGTGAGACTGGCGCTGGAAGATCTTCTCCTCGATAGTGCCCGTTGCAATGAAGCGGTACACGAAACAGTCCTTCTTTTGTCCATCGCGCCACACTCGAGCAAGCGCCTGTTGATCAGCAGCCGGGTTCCAATCGGGGTCGAAAAGCACCAGGCGGTTCGCGCCGATCAGGTTGATACCACATCCACCAGCCTTGCTGCTCAGTAGAAAGACGAATTCGTCACCTGCAGGGTCGTTGAACCGATCGACAAGCTTCTGGCGCTTGTTGACGTTCATGGTTCCGTCGAGTCGCAAACATCCATACTGACGAGAGCGGCACATTCGTTCAAAAAGATCCAGTGTCGAAGTATAGTTGCTAATCAACACAATCTTGTCGTTTGTATCCTGGCGGATGCGAGCCAGCATACGATCCAACACTGCCATTTTGCCTGAATACCATGATTTGATCTCGCGATCTCGACCACGGGATTCCTTAGGTACATAGTCGTCTGGGAAGCACTGCTCTGAGCCCGGCAGATCATCCGCCATGTTCAAAAGATCAGGATGATTACAGAGCTTCTTGAGAATATTGATGGCTTTCAAAGGCTGACTCCCCTTGCCTCTCAGGAGAGCCTGAATGTCGGGACTCTTGATGAAGTAGTTGTACAGGTCAAACTGGAAGGGTGCAAGGTTACAGAAAACAACGTGCTCGTACTTGACAGGCAAGTACTTGGAAAGGATGTCGTTTGTACGACGGATCAGGAACTTGTTGACAACATTGAGCAATGCCGCAGTGCACTCATCGCCCTTCTTTCGATCTTCCTCTGACGCATCAGCATCTCGGCCACGGAGAATTGGGATCTCGTAGCGTTTGCGAAACTCCAGTCGTGTGCCTAGCAGATCGGGATTTGCAAAACTTGTGAGCGAGAAATACTCCGTGAGATCATTCTGAATAGGTGTGCCTGTGAGAATAACACGCCGAGAAACATTGAGACTGTTGAGAGCGTTGAAGGTATTGCTGTCGCTATTCTTGAGACGATGTCCCTCATCACAGAAAAGCAGGCCAATCTTTGTGTGCTTCAGCTCCTCCACGTTCAATCGTAGAGTTTCGTAGGAAACAATGATGACTGGCCTGGTGACGGCCCGTCCGCTAGCAATCGCCCACTGTCGAAGCTGACGAGTCAGTTCTTCTTTAGACGCCTTTCCATCGATGGCGAACGGGTTGATGGCATTAGGACCAAGCCACTTCACCAACTCGTTGGCCCAATTCTTGACCAAACTGGCTGGGCAGACGACGATTGCTTTCTGTATTGTCGGCTTTCCAGCATCTGGGGATTGCTTGAGTAGTGTCCACATCAGAGAGATGCACTGAAGAGTCTTTCCCAGACCCATTTCGTCGGCCATAATACAGCCATTGGCCTTCTCATCAATCAAGCCAGTAACACATCGATACATAAATTTGACACCTTCGACCTGATGGGGACGAAGGATCTTGGCCAGCTTCGGGTCAATCACGACTGGAACGCGAGGGTGTTCGCCGTCCACCTTCTTCTTGATTCCGAGAATCTCAGCAAGACTCTTGTGTACGAGTGGAGCGTCAAGTTTCCCGTCAGCAGCCTCTGTCTTGGGGGGCTCAATTGCCTTGGGGACATCTTTTGGTTTGTCGTCGATAGTCGGGTCATGAAGAACAATTGCGAATTCGCCACTAGGGTCATGTAGAGGCTTCGCAATGAAGACTGCGCCTTGCCGCAGACCCAGTGTAGGAGGGGCACGATTGGGATTGTATGCAGCGCTGTCCTTGTTTTTCAATGGTACGGAAAAGGCCTTGCGGAAAACAAGACCTTTATCTTTGGCCTCGAAAACGGGGAAACGGTTGATATCTCGAGTGGGAAGCGCAAGCCTGTCGTCGTTGGAGTATGGTTTATCATTATCTGCTTCACCGTCGGCGCCACCATAATCAACTTTTCTTCGCTTGCGAGACGGTCGGTCAACAGCCGGACTTCTTCCAGCGACGCCAGGGCATTTGAATGGTTTGTGAAGACGGTCAATTGAAGAGGGCGTTGGCATTCGCTTGCCCAGAGTCTTGTCCTTGCCAGCAAGTGGCGTCGCGACGAGAGGGGACCTAAATTGAGTATTAGAGCTTGCAACAACGCGCCAGAGTGTCCTATTACTCACACTGCTCCCATCTTGAATATCTTGCCGTTTCAGAGACTTATCGACCGATTGTTTCCAAGTACGAAAGACTTCTTGCCACACCAGCGAGAAGCAATGGAGGGTAAGTAGGCAAGCGCGATGTCAGGACTCGACGCGACAGCAGGCAGAAACACGCTATCACGTGAACCGCCACTAGCTTTACCTCTAGTAGCCATCCCCGGCAAAGACCCCGAAACCACCCTAGGGGAGGAAAGAAAACTCAAGATCTCGATCCTAAATGATAAAAAAAGACTGAGGTAATATAGTCTAAGCTTAGGATAACTTTTACTGAGTTTATTTTGACACCCTGATGTAAGGTTCGCTGTTTTCTTGCCCCCCGAGGCCACCGAATGGAATTTCGGACTCAAAAACTTAAAAGCCTCCACTAGCTTAGGTAACATTGGATCCATCGGGAATCGGTCGAAGAATCAAGTTTGTCGTTCGGTTCATGATGGGACCGGAACGATTGACAAGGAATATATATCCTACTTTTCCCCTTTTCTCCTTTTCCGTTCATACAGACAACTCACTCGGTCAAAACCCAGCCAAAGATGATAACTGAAAGCCCATTTGCTGCAACGTCGTCAGGGTAGGTCACCGCTGATCATCTGCTTTCTCAGTATCTATGCGGCTCTGAAAGACCCTGGATCACTAACACATGCCTTGAAGCGTCAATCTCTCCAACTCCGATCAAAGCCGATCGGCCGGTGGAGATCCTTTTGCCGACCATCAATCCTCTGGACCGAGCCCTCTTCAAGTAGCAATTGCTCGACATCGCACTGGAATTTTGACTGCAACTGTTGCTGGACATTTTGCGCATTGGCAATATCTTACGCGGTTTCGTCGAATTAATGTACAGGCTACTGCGAATCGCGCTCCTTTTGCACGGCTCGGCTTGGCCTGGGGCCTCGTATACCTCGGCGTCTTGAGCACTATCACTGTGGCTCAGCGCAAAGTGTCAAGGAATACTGATCATCTTCTCTCCCCTATAGAGTCTACAAAAATTGTCTCATAATGTCGGCTGATTTCTGGGCTGGCTATCTAAGTGGTGCTGTTGGAATAATCATCGGAAATCCTCTTGATGTGATCAAAGTTCGACTTCAAGCACAACATACCAGTCCAGTGACGAACCCGCTTGTTTGTTCGATCCCTACAGGAACAACAGCAGCGGCTTCAGCCGTCAATCAGAGTGCATCTTTCAGCACGCGGTACCTCGGATCCTACGCCTCCCTAGTGACCGGAACTGCGGCACCAATTCTCGGCTATGGTGCGCTGAACGCCTTGCTCTTTGTTTCTTATAATCGAACCGAGGCGGCATTGAATACCGTATTCTCAACATCTGGAAACTTGTGGAATACCTGGCTTGCTGGCGCCGTGGGCGGTCTTGCAACCTGGGCCGTTAGCACTCCCACCGAATTGATCAAGTGCAGGGCGCAGCTGGCATCCTCTCCAATCTCAAGCTGGGCTATCACTAAGGACATCTGGAAAAACGAAGGTGCCCGAGGTCTTTACTTCGGCGGAACTGTGACTGCCATCCGGGATAGCGTTGGCTATGGCTTTTACTTCTGGTCCTACGAGCTGACTACCCGTTGGATGGCTGCGGAACAGGGCGAAGAAACCTCTTTGCAACACGAGGCCGCCAAGGTTCTCCTCTGCGGAGGACTAGCTGGAGTCGCAACTTGGGCGAGCATATTTCCACTCGATGTTATCAAGACTAGAGTGCAGGCTCAGACCCTTGGCAGACAGGCAGAAACAACACCCCTTCTGCAACCACACGTAGCATCACAAACCAAACGGGCTGGCGCAATACAGGTCGCTCGTGAGGCGTACCGGGAGGGAGGCTCTCGTGTTTTCTTTAGAGGGTTGACTGTCTGCAGCGTACGAGCTTTCATAGTGAATGCTGTTCAGTGGGCGGTTTACGAATGGGTCATGTTCGAACTCGGACATGGACGAAAGAGGACAGTGGCCAACGAGCCCAAGGTAGAGATGGTCCAAACATGATGCATGAGGTCTAACAATGGCCTCCGGATTACCTGCTATGTTTAGGTTTCTGCTTAGCTTTTAAGTTATATTAATTCTCTAGGAAGGATAAAATAAAGAAGGAAAAGCTGCTATTAAGGGATCCAATACAAGCTTTACCTTGACCACTTTATATATAACGATTGCACATTAGACCGCTTACCTCGAAAGTCTACCATCTAAGGTTCTTTCTGCTTTCTATGAATCCCCTAAACTCAATCAGCATTCAAATCACTTCTATGAGTTATCTTCATTGGTCCCATCCAAGGCCCAGAATCAATTACTTCGATCATGTTGTTGTCGGCTTCAAACGGCATAGGCGAGAGCTATTATATCAGAACTAGACAATGGGTTTCGTCATTTATACGGTCAATTAGGTCTTTTCCTCGCACCCAAAATCAAAAAGGTATCTGAAAGACGTCAAACTCTTTGTTAACGCCATCCTATATACGTTCACCAGGGACATCTTCTGAGTGCCTGAAAACACATGACATGGCAACTCTCATTCATTAGACCCGAGTATCCTCTGGAGCGAGGCTTTTTAACTCGCAAACCAATAACTATTTCGCAATAACGGGGAACTATGCATGTTCCTCATTAAACCAATGTGACGCTGTCATAGGTCAATGCATCGGGGTACTTGTCATACTTCCCAGCAGTGGTAAAGGTCGCGTCTAGGGGAATCTATATGTGGAGTTCATCTGATCTCGTGGTCAAAGACCGCCGTAGTCCCCCATAACTCGACAGCGGACTCGGATAGTCACTCAAAGGCGACACAATATCTGCAAGGCTTGATCGAGGTGATACAGGTTGGAAAGAAGTATTTGGAGAGACAAATGATGCGAGTTGCTCTTCCTGGAGAGATAGATGCCGTTGTCGGTTACGCTGATATCGTTGCTGCTCGTGATCGCGGCGGCTCTGTTGTACCTGATGCTGAGATTTGGGATCCTTCTGTTGTTGCTCTTCTTCGCGCGACACAGCCCATCCTACCGAGCTTTGTTGATGGTCTGGGTGAAAGCTGGACCTCGGAACAGCTGTAGGCACCATGACTGTTGTGCCATCAAGATGGACGAGACGTGGTCCCTGATACCACCACTGGTCTTCAAACCCGTTATCCACCGTCATCAGTGCTGAGGCTAATGACTGTATGTCTTTGGCCTTGCCTCGCGCTCGATCGTCCACTTGCACAGGCTGGACATATCGTGATGGCTCTCCTGGGAACTCGGGTCCCCATGTTGCTCGGAGGCTGGCCTCACGCGAACGAGTGCGGTTCTCTTCTCCTTCGTTATTGTCGTCATCTCCGTTGTTATCATTGAATCCCAAAGGGAAATTCCAGCCGTCCCATGGCATGTCACCCTCTCCAAGTCGGAACTGATTCGGCGTTGCAGGCAAAGCTTTCCAAACTTGGGGCTCGCCTCCTGAATTGTGGGAGGTCACATCCCAGGGACTGCTGTTCAAAGGAGGGGGCGCAGACCTTCCACGCTCGTGAGAACTCCTTTCCGTGGATCTCGAGCTTAGTCGTAGCTCCTCGGGGTGAGTTTCTCGCTGCTGTTGTTGCGCTGGGGCATAATACTCTCTGATGTGGTGTTGTGCTTGTTGGGGACGATATGGTTGATATGTGGGTTCATGGGCCATGCCAACTGACACTGGATCTCTGCTGTAGATATTGGGAGGCAGGTTGCTGATGGGGTGAGCGAACTGTTGCTGGGCTTGGGCTGGCATTTGTTGGTGAGCGGCCTGATAGTGTGCGGGAGCGTTGAGATAGTTGGTATTTGTTGGAGGGAGTTGGCGAGGAAATTGGTTGGCTCGGTCGCGCATGCTCTTTGATACATAAGTAATGTGTCGGTCCTTGGACATGATTTTGGGCAGTGGGACTCCCATTTCCAGATGAACGTAAATGCCTGGTTGTTCCCCCATGATTGCAACTGGTGGGAGATGGCTGCTGAAAGACAGGTACTGTTCGTAACGTTACGTCGAACTAGCAACAGATTCACCAGGGGTTATTGTGATGGATCGAATGCAGTGGATTCAGAAAGATTTGGTGGGCGAAATCGTTAGTGGTGGGAGAGTGACTCTACGGCGGGCGTCAGATCATAAACAAACGCGATGACCGGCTTGGGCGGACGACAGTCAGTAGTGCTTTGAGAATCTGGCAAGAGAGAGAGAGAGAGAGACAGAAGTCGTCAGGATGTGTGAGATGGAAGGATGGATAAGTATATGGAGTTGCTTGCTCCAGTAGGAGGCTCAGAACTCTTCTCCGCCTCTGGTCTTTAGCGTTCCAGGTCAGAAAAAGACCGAGGTTACTTAATCTGAGGTGAGGTAAGGAGCAAAAAGAGGCGAAGCCCTTGTGTTGTTGGTAGTGATACAGCGCAGCCCGGGGCTGTTGTATCGTGACTGTGCAGTTTGTCAAGGGATGGATAGAATGAGAGATTCAACTTCAGAGGTCCCAATTTAGTAGTAGAATGCCCTGTATTAGGCCCAGGCTGGTCCTTGATTGCCACCTGACCTGGCCTGAGTACTAAGGTAAGAAGAGCTCTGGTGAGCTGAGCTGAAAGATGGCTATGGCCGCTTCTAGCTATCGGCCGCCGTCTGATACGGGGCCCGCACGGCGCCCGTGGAGGAGGCTAGGGATGGATGTCGTGGGACAAGGATGATGAGGATCTATTTCTTGGCGTTTGTCAAGACAAAACATCGATGCATTGACGTATGCACTAATTAGTTACTGTGGCCCCTTGGATATTCATGTTCAGCACATAAAGAATCATTACTCAGGGAGAGCGAGGCCAAAGACAAACAATTCGTGTCAGACAAAAAGAGGTCAACTCAGCTGAGATCCCGGGACAAACAAACGGGTACATACAAGATGTTGCCCGAAACGAGCTCTCAACACTCACTAAGCCTAGCGGATTCGCTAGGTTCTCATTTGCCCCATAGGCCAAGGGCCCCCCGCAATCCCACGCTAAAAACTGATGGAGGCTTGCAAAAGTGACCGCAAGGTGTGGCGAAGGTATTGAAATCCCAAAACGAGCACGTCCTCGTTAGAACGTGTTTATTTTTGGCTTATCTAAACCTAATTAGCGAATTCGATATGCGAAAAAGTAAATTGCAACTACGGATATAAAGCCTCTGATGCTTTTGCAGTATCAACAACATCGAAATAGGCTTGCGGAGTCTGTCTGTTGAATGACAGAATCAGGATCGCCAGGATCAACGTACAGGGTCAACCCAACCCACTCTATGCGTCAGGTCGGGTCCTTTCTAGAAACATTCTTGGAAACCCCTTGCAACCACTGACCGCATCAACACCTCAACCTCACAATCAAACATCACAAGTATGAGATGATTTACCGCGCGGTAATATGTGAAAACTGATACATACTGCAACATACTTATGTAGACAGACTTGCAGTTACGAAAACAAATACATACGATTTGCACATTCTATTCTGCCCAGCCAATTTTGTCGAATTTACAATTCTGGGGTTGAGAAGGCTGTGTTCCCCCCTTTCCGATCCTTCGCCGATGAAGGATCACATGGATTGTCTCAATTAAATAAAACCGCCGAATGGGCCATTTCATCATTCCTTCTCGTCAATTTGCCTTGATCTGATTCGCTCGCCCGCATCGAACACCAATTCAGATGCGCCTAAGGTATAGCTTGAGGATTATGGGCCTAGGGGAGGAAAGAAAACCCAGGAGCTTGATCCTAAATGACCAAAAGACTTAGGTAACTTAGCATAAGTTTAGGATATCTTTACCAAGCTTATATTACTTTTGCTGAGTTTATTTTGACACCCTAGTCTAAGGTCTGGTGTTTTCTTGCTCTCCGAGGTGGGCATAGATGCTTGATCCATTTTGCCATTTGCATCGGCATTGAGCTCATTTACTAGGGCAACAACCCAAGCATCATGGCACGAACCTGTTGTTTTGTTTTGATTCTTCAACATTGCTGTCATCGTTGTCCAAACCCATGCATTGTGTTAGTGTTCAGATACTAGTGTTGTGTTGTGTCAATTCAATATTGACTAAAGCGCCTGTTCTTGCGACAAGTCACACTGCTGAGGCTCATATAAGATGAACATGCTGTGAAACAAGTAGACTATTCTTCCTATGTATCAATTAGTATCTATCAGCGCTTCCTTGGCCAGTTCACATGAAAAGCGCTAATTAGGTACCTAATATTCGCTGAGCACCCTGCTGACCATCCTGAATCCCACTCAAAAAACAATCCTCCAAGGCAATACGACCACCTGTATCCTCTGAAACAGCTTTATAAAAACCCACTAAACAGTTTCAGTCTTGATTCCCGCAGTATCAGTCGAGTCTGCTGGCCGCCCGTGGCCCGTTTCCCAGAACTTGTCAGTGTCCCGGCCACGACCAGTTACCAACCCCTGAATATCGAAAGGATCGATAAGGGTCTGCCACAGCTTCCTCGGGTCCTTGTATCCAGGGCCCTCAATTTCCGTAACGCCGTCTGGTGAGAGGTAGATCTTGTTGTTTTTGGGAAGGTATCGTCGGGGGTGCCGTCCGTTGAACATGACAAGGTTGCAAAGCATGAGAGCTGCCTCAAACACATAGAAGAACCACTCGTATCTCACCACGGGACTAATCGTTGCTGGGTCGAAGCCTGGGCCGTACCTGAGTTCCGCAACACTGAAGTATTCCACAATGCGATATATGGTTCGTGCAAGAATAAGGGTCATGCTGATATACAAAGTCCATAGTGGCTTGTTGAGCCGCTCATTCGTGATACCAGCGACAACACATCGGCGGTGGAACGTAACAGCCAGCGCAATGAACAGCATTGCCACGACAATCTGCAAGAGCAATGAGGTCTTGATCAGAGCATGACCTATCTCAATCTCGCTGTCAGTCAACGACTGATTCGCCGAGTACGAAGCACCCCAGCCATTCAGAGCCTCTACGATGCCTGAAATAAAACCAAAGGTTGTCAGGACACGCCCAGGGTGGATGGGTGAGTTGTATGGGACGTAGTACAGGATTCGGCCGAGAATGCGATAGTTCTGAAGTTCCAGGAGTGGTCTACAGATGGCATTGGATGATCAGCATGCTACACCACGATCAAGTCTCGACTACTTCGTAACCTACGGAGCTGCATAAGTGATACAGACACTTGCAATGAAAATGTCGAGGTTTTCATAATGAAAAGCTCCATATACCCGAAGTGCAAAGCCCGTAGTAAAGAGAAGAGAGCAGAATGAGAACAGAGGTGTCAATTTCCAACACTTATACAGCCTGCAAAAGATGATCAGCTACCATGAGTCTTGTAGCTCTTCCATACTTTCTATGATGGATTGGGCTGGATGGAGTCTCACATGCACTGCCGTATGTGGAAGCATCCTGTGCAACAGAAAGCGAGGCAGAAGAAGATGGCGGCACCCTTATTAGGGGCATAGAACCAGTAGCTCCCATCAACTAATATGTGGTCAGTTTCCTGCAAATTCAACGGTCGCTGAGTATGAAAATGCCGTACCATATTTCCCGTCAGACATGATGGTGTCTTTATAACAAGTGCGTATAAGTGTTACGAGTCCCCCCACCGTGGATTTCTTCACATCGAGACTCTACAGTCTCAAAACAAAGAGAAATGCTTGGACTTATATACTCAGCCATGACGATAAGGGTAATAACAAGGCCCCTATGATCATCATAAGCATATGCCAGCCTAGGGGAGGAAAGAAAACTCAGGACCTTAACCCTAAGTGATAAAAGTATTTAGGTAAATTTAGCCTAAGCTTAGGGGAATCTTTACTAAGTTTATTTTGACATCCTAAATTGAGGTTCAGTGTTTTCTTGCCACCTGAGGACAGCTTCGCCTGATACCATCACTCTTCAGCCCTGTGGCGCCAGTAATTGACCAATCGTGGATGAATGCGACGAATACGATTTCCTAGTTGGCGGGTCATGCAGCAAACCATCCAATCTCAGCACGTCTTTCTGACCCTTTCTCAGTGGGCTAGGCATTCAATTCCGTATGACTATCTCGCATTGCCCGTATTCGTCGTGTTATTCATTGAATTGCGGCTGCCTTGCCTTGGGTGCATGTTGACCATGAGGCTCACATCCGTCGGGTCTCTTTGTAAAATGTCCCATGTGTGTATGGGAAGATCTGTCAAAGCCTGCAAGAAATCGTGGAGCTAGGAATTTGTACATGTGTAGTTCGCTCACCAAGGTGCCAAGGAAGTGAATATAGTAGAGTAGAGTAGAGTAGAGTATCATCATGTTCATGAAATAGAGCTATAGTGTACAATTAAATGTTGGATAAATGACAAAGCGACTCGCTCATACGAACTCCTGAGCCCAAATAGATAGCTTGAAGAAATGTATAAAACTCCATCCATATATTGAACCCTACAGTGAACACCGGCTGGTCCTATCCCATGCGCCCAACCAAAACGTCCCGCCACACCACAATATGCCACTGCGTCTCATTCATAGAAACGTTCTCAATACGGACCTTTCAGCATCATACAGCATAAGCATAGCACGTCCTAAGCACATCACACTTAATCAATCAATCAACGCCCCAGCTTCGGCTATCGTCAGAGGATGAGGGCCGCCTGCGCATCTCATCCTCTGCTGTCTTATCTTGAGCATTGCTGCGGTGTCTGCTATGCCGATGCTCTCGCTTCCCTTGTTTATGACTGCGATCATGTTGATCATGTTCATCATCACTCCAATCGCTGAATTCTCCCTCAGAGTAATCCCACTGCACCGGTATTTCTTCGCCATCCTCGCCATATCCATACACGAGACCTCGCCATTGTCCAGAAGCAATCTTAGCTGCCACCTTGAGGATTAGGCGGATGAGAGAGCTAGGGGGGCCCAAGATCATCTCGTAGGTCTTGGCAATGATAGCCATTGGAAGGTTCTTAACCGTTTCCAACTTACTCCTGTATGGTCTCCGTTCCATGGTTGAAGCAGGTGTGAAGAGATTGGCTGCTGGTGGCAGAGGTGACAGGGCGCGTCGCCTTACGGAAATACTACCAGTCGTCGCTCTGTGGCGTGGAACGAATGGCCGCTGCGGTGCGGTGGTAGCTGTTGTCGACGGGCCAGAGTCAAGTTTGGGGAAGGCATCATTTTTCAGCTCTCTCACTGAATCTGCATCCGACGATGAGCTTTCGTCAGACGTTTCGCTATCATCATCAGAGTCGGACTCCCATGCGCATGGCATGGGAGAACTACCCCTGCTGTGTGATGATTTATTTCTTTTGCCGGCTGACAGTCTATCTGCCTCGTACGGGTCATTATTTGCCTCCATAGAAGATTCTGCTTGGGAAGTAGGAGGTGAAGGGTGCTGCGGAGCTCCAGACGAATGCCATGACTCAACACTATGGAAAGATTCTTCGCTATCTCTACGTAGTAATCGCGGTTGTTGGGCGTTGGCCTTTTGCTGCGGCGACTGGGAGGCCTTCACATCTCCTTTATTCTTCTTCTGGGGAGAAAAGGTGGTATCTGCAGCACGGCCAGTCGGCTTCCTTGTTGTTTCTGATACACTTCTTAAGAGCGGCTCCCTTGACGTGGAAGCCGACGGCGCAGACTTGTCCAGTGTTGGCATCATGTGCGGTAGCATCGTAGCAGATCTTGTTGTGAAATTCCCAGTTCGTCGTCGTAGCCTGGCCTTCATATTGCCACCTCGATTTCCAGAGCCTTCGTGAAGTTGATACACGGAGGAATCATCTTCCGTGGGACTGGAAGAGAGTACAGATGACCTATCGTGAGAGTCGAGTATATCTGGAGAGCCTTGTTCACCTGGACGTTCTGGGACAGCTTCCAAGGGTCCAGTGCCGGCATTCCCTGTACCTAGCGGTTGCAAAGGGTCGAGATTCATTCCATACTCCTCATAAAGAGATATGTTGGAAGGCACCACGTTAGATGCCGCGCTTTCAGGTCTGGTTGGTATCGGACTTGTTGGTATATCTCTAGGCTGCCTAGGAATTAATGGAGTAGGCGTAGAAGCTCTCCCAACAAAGGAGGACCTTCGTGAGTCGGTAGAGGATGCTGGCGTTGCCTCCTCGGAAGGAGTCATAGGCTGTGCGCGCGGCGTCCAGGGCAGGATTGTGACGGGAACCTGCTCTGGCAAATCGACAGTAAAGGTGCGCTTGAAAGGGCATTCCGTTTTTTCAAATTGTAGAATCTTGTCCAACACTTCTCTCAGTTCTTCGGCTCGCTGCTGATCTTCGGGGTCATCGACTGGAAGCTCTATCCTCCAGTAGTTCGGTCGCCGTATTTGTAGGACAAACCTACTATTGACCTCGTCTATACACCAGCACTGGCTTTTTCGTAGAATTGGTTGCAATGCAGAACCGCAGCTCAAGAAGGCTACCGATCTTGGGGCTCGATATATGCGAAAGGGTCCTATGTGCTTTACTTAGCAACTAGCGGTGCATACATAGGGATTCGTTTATCAACTCACCTACAGCAATGGTTCTCTCGAGCTGTGAGGACCATGATAAAGAACTCGGTGGATCAACATTGCTCAAGGCGGGCCCTCCCGGACTCCTCGCATAAGCTCGGCCAGTGGCCGTAAAGGATATTATCTTGACATTTGGATGGCTGTAGAGTGTTTCGACAAGATCTGAGTCGGGTGTTTCTGGTTCCGTGGGACCTCGTGAAGGTATAGGGGCGGTTGATACTCGTCTGGGCCCTCGAGCCGCCAAATCGTCACCCGAATCGTCCATGATAAGGATGTGACGTCGCGGTAGTTTGTTCTTTTTTTGATAGCGCAAATACTTGTTCGACCTGGCTACATCTCAAGCATCTCGAAGAGACAAAGAGGAAAGATCGTTCATGGCTGCGCGCCCGCCGTGGATGTTGGCCAAGTTGTGGTTGTCGCGCCGGGTCGTGACGAATTGATGGATCGCGAGTCGAGTCCCCTGACCAACCAACGCCTCAGTGGAAGGGAGAGACTACGCAGGGTAGGTACCTAGTTGGAGGTATGGAGGGGCAACGGAAGCTCAGAGGGGGAGAATAATGAACTAGGGGAGGGTTTTGGGGTGTTTGTTATCTTGATCGTTATCAAACGACCCGAGTGTAGGTAGGAAGGTCTTTTCTTTTCTGTTCTATTCGCTCCCTCGACTTCCGTTCCGAAGTGCTGAGGCGACGGTGGATGGAATCTGGCCCAGCCAATCTACTAAGGTACTGCGTTGTATGTACCTAATTTACAGGGGAGTTTAGAGGGGTGCAGCCTTAGTCATCCGCATACACATTCCATTCCTATGCCCGCTAATGATCCCGTCGTCCCGCTCCTCGATCCCTTGATTGAGCTAGAGCTGTTCAATAATCTCGGGACATTTCTGTGCACAGCGAGTTTAAGCCCATGCTACTCAAGTTTTGTAAAACGTTTGGTGTAAGAAGTTTGAGTCGTCATACGATGCGAGTCTGCTCATGTCTAAGCTTTATCATCCGATGGACTCAACGCTCCGTCCAAGAAGAACGTTGACGAGGTTGAACTTGGCTGTCCCTCTTATACATTTCTGTGTTTACCTACAAAGGTACGAAGTTAACTGATGGACGTAAGCTGGACCTTGCATAAATAGCTGCGAACGCCACTTAGGTGCAGTTGTCCTACCCCAGCCAGCCACGAAGAGGTGGCGGAGCAATCACAACTGGTTTAATAAGTGGAGGTTCGACGACACAGCAAAACGAGGTTCCATGTTATGAGAGCGCTTGTCTCGTTGCTGTGTCGTGTAATTTCGAGAGGATTGTGGCTCTCTCAAAGACAATGTTTAAAGAACAGTATTTGTCTTGTAGTTCTCACATATCACATGTCATTCTTGCTCCCTTGTGGATGCACCCGCCTCACCTACCTACAGCTGGGCAAAGGGCTCCATAACTAACTCAGCCGCCAATCTGGCGTAAGCTTCAATTGGTACACGATACTTACGTCACCTTCCAGTCTTACCATTCCGAGGTTCCCAACTCGTGTTCCTGAATATCACTATTACCTTTATTTCTTAGCCAAAACCTCAACAGTCTCAAAAAGACCCTTCATTCTCTTCAGAGGGGCAGGCAAAAATTCCGTGTCTGATACAGTGTATTCACTAAAATCCAGCCCGTCGACACAAGCTCAACTTGAGCTCTGGGCGCCTAAGGCTTGGTCTCCCTCATACCCTTCAGCTTCTCATACGTGGCTTTAGCTCTCAAGATGTCGTCTAACGAAAAGGCTCAACTTGATAAGGACAAGTTGAAGGAGAAGCTCGAGGAAAAATTCGATCTCTCTCACTTCGATCCCAATACCGTAATACGTGGCGCTCAGCTCACTCTGGTGGGAGGTGAGGATCACCCACCATCTAGCATCATTGCCCAATACTGACCAACAATATAGCTCATCGTGCACTGCAGAATCCGGCACTTTTCACAACTGATCACTATCGTCAAGCTGCCATTGCAGTGGTGGCAGGTCTTGCCATTAGACTAATCGTCACCATACCCGTGAGTCTCATTGCCAGCATGAGCGGTAGAGCAACCGTACTGACTGCATAATCAGATCATCGGGATCAAGGCTTTACTATGGTTCATCTCATTTTTTGTATCTCTTGAAGCCGTCACATGGGACGATACTCTCGTCGGTGGGCTTGACTTTGTCGCAGAATATGTCCTCCAAGTCCCCTTCTTCCTCATGGCCCTCATGCGTTATGTTGTACCGACCCTCGATAACCTGTAAGTCGAAAACAAAACGTTACGAAACACTTGGCAGTATCTAATCTCTTTCAAATAGCTTCATGCAGTCCTTGCAATGGGTTGATATGACCTATGTTCAAAAGCACCGGGGTGATAAGCCTTCGGAGCTTCGGGATATGTACTATCCTAACCTCAAGATGTACCGTCCCTCAGATGGAAGTACGCACTCTGAAAGTACCGCTCAGGCTGTTTCCATGTTTCTCTACCGCTTTCTTCGCAAGGGTGGTATTTCTTTAGCAGTTTTTGCACTCTCATACACACCATACATCGGTCGATTTGTCCTGCCCACGGCCAGTTTTTACACATTCAACAACGCCGTGGGTTTGGGACCAGCCTCGGTCATCTTCGGTACGGGAATTTTCCTCCCGCGAAGGTACCTGGTAATCTTTCTCCAGAGCTACTTCTCTTCCAGAAGTTTGATGCGAGAGTTGCTTGAGCCATACTTCGCTCGTGTTCACTTTACAAAGGATCAGAAGCGAAACTGGTTCCGCAGCCGCGAGGGAGTTCTGTTTGGTTTCGGCCTGGGATTCTACATCCTTGTCAGAATCCCTCTAGTGGGCGTCCTCGTCTATGGCATTGCCGAAGCGTCCACCGCATACCTGATCACCAAGATCACTGACCCACCGCCTCCCCCTCAGCAGATGAAGGAGTTTGCTGAGGGACAGCAGAATTGGTCTAACAAACATGAGTTCTTGAGCCTTTCACTGGCCAACATTGACTCGGTACATAACCCTGAGCTATTTAAAAAGGCCAATTGAATGGCAAAGGCGTCGCGTTCGATGTGACTGAACGGAATGCAGCCACTCTGCTCAGCATAGGTCCTTTTATCATCGGAAGCGATCACCAAACCCATAGTTTTCTGGTCATGCATTTATTCAAAAACAAAGCCACATCAGAAAGCCTCCTCGCCCAGCAGAGCGCCGAAATTGCGTAAACGTTTCCCGGCATTCTATGTCCCAGCATGATGGGATAATCGATGTGCCAGGCAAAAGGTTGGAAAGGATGTGTTTTGGGAAGCGATACCAGCCGTTACCAAGTTTTGCGTCGGGCACTCAGTGAACAACGCTATTCTCTCATGGCATTTGTACCAATACGTAGCCCAATTCAGCCATGTCAAGATACCCTCTTTCGCTGCATCTCAGCATCAACATGATCTCAGTTCACCGTGAATATCCTCAGCAGCGTGCAATGGCTGCAAAGTAATATCTTGTTTCAGTGTTCGAAGCGCTAAGTATGTTCAAAAACCCAATAAACTACTTGAAATGTCTAGAAGGACGAAGAGCACCGAGGGCCTCACGTTTCGGTCAGTTCCCTCTCACCAGTCCGGAATAATGGAGAACCTCTCATGAGCAGTATCTGCACTATGCTGCCTCATAACTTTGTCACCTTGGCCGATGAAATCACATCCAGGTGTGTCGCACTTCCGGAGCACGTTGTCACCTTCATCTTGGATTTCACTCAGAGCCACATGCCCTGTAAGTTCTGCATGCTTCTGTCCCTCGCGCTGGCCGCTACCTATCCAGTCACATCCCGGCACATCACATCGTAGAAGTAGTCCTTCCGTATTGGTGTAGTAGTGCGCCTTGTTGAGTTTCTCGACGAGTTCTCTGGTCTTTTCAAGTACCTCGTCGTCATCAGTCGGCCAAACAGTTCGATCCATCTCAGGAGGGTAAGTAGGCGAGTCATGTGGGTAGTCAGACAGGCTAAAGGCAACTCGGTCATAGTGAATTCCTGAATAGACAAGAATACAGCGATCTCTTTTATCCTCTCCGAAGTTGATCAGGTTTTGGGCCTGTAATCTTCAATGTCAGTGAGGAGCGGTGCAGCATAATATTTCGACTAACCTGGACATCAAACGTGCAGATCTGGATATCGAAGATGGAGGATAAGATGCTCAGTTCAATGCCGCCTCCCCACCGATCAGGGTCTTGGATACTGCGGCAATATTGGCTGGCAGGACTACCGAGGACAGCTTCTGAGTAATCCTCGGGATGTTCGACAATGTAGTCAGCCATCATCCTTCTCAGCCGTTGAGCGGGGATCTGATCTTGCAGAGCACCGCCAAAAGCTGTGAATAAACAGCTGTTATCGCTGGGCATCACCCTTAGAACTACATGCCGTCAATAACAACATTCTCTGGAGGCCAACAAAGGGTTGTCACTTACGTAGAGTTCCACCCTGTTCTGGCCACGGAACATTGACATCCTCTGGGCTCTCATTCCGCTTTGCTGCTCGAGATGCCATTGCTTGAGGTTGGGCAGTGCCAGTTTGAAGCGGCGCAGTAGGTGCGGGAGGTGGTACATCCTCGGGTACGATAGTGAGTGTCTCACCGTGAAGACCCAGAGACCGAGCAATTTGATCACTTTGGCTAGTTTCAAGAGTCTTCATGGCCATAGGAGGGCCATATTTTATGCCAAAAGTGGGAATTCCTGTCTTGTCTCGAAGTACATCAAATAGCACTTTGACAGTGGCATCATCGGGTATCTCGAGGATACCAGTACCGGCTGGACCTTTAAAACGAGCTCGCATGATGGTGATTATATACAAGACTCAGTATTAAAAGGCAGTTTCCTGGGGTTTCTCGTAACGGATATGGGTGATTAATGTGTTTGGGTAAAAGTTGTTTGAGATGAGTGAGGGAGGAGGGGCTGCTTTACTCTAAGGTGAGGAACTGAAAGGAAGCAATAGGAAAGCAAGGCAGTAAGTCCGTTTTAAGCAGGGTTTGGAAACCACAGGGAGAAAATGCTTTGAGCTTGAGTAACAGGTATACAAATTCGGAATATGAATCACAGAAACAATAAGCCTACCTACTAAGGTAGACCGAATCAATGATCTGAATGAAAGCTGGCACCAACATCACAACCATGTGTCAAGTGAGGGTCAATTGGGACCCGCTTTTAGAAATGCACAGCCACTCTAACCAGATACAGCACGAGAAGTCGCGCGCCAATGCACGCGCTCTCCAGGGCAGTCGCACTTTCATTCAAGCTCCCGTCAGGAATAGTACACTGGTACTCTTAAATTACAGCTTCCTCCCGCACCCGCCTCATCAACTGAATGCCGCAATATAGATTAACTTGACAAACGCGAATAGTACGCGCAATTAACGCCTCAATTTTCCCGCAGTGCGACCGGACCTGAGTGGTCCCACGAGCCTGTCATGTCCAGCCGGAGGGCGAACGCGCCAGAGGTGCGCGAGTCTATAGAAGCGAAGACTGCATCCGTGGACGTCGAGATGAAGGATATACCGGACGATGATATCGATGCCGAAGGCGACCCTGACGTAGATATGGACGCAGAAGGTGACGAAGATGCCGAAGGTGAAGAGGACGCAGAAGGTGAGGTGGACGACGAAGGCCGCCCCGATATGTATCGCTTGATTCATAATCTCTCGACCTATCTGTGCAGCGTTCAGGATGAGTATGCTCCCCCTCCTTAGTGTAGGAGAGGATTGCGTGATTCTGACAGTGTTACAAGTGGTGAGCAGCTTGCTGCTGGCTTCCAGCGCATCCCGAATAGACGGACGCTACCCGATTATTTCGAAATCATCGCCGAACCCATCGCCTTCAGTACCATCCGAGTAGGTCTTATGCAGTCTTGGTAGCTGGTATATGGATCATTGACCAAAACGATAGGGCAAAACTCAGAAGAAACAATACGGCTCATTTGCCGAGTTCGTCAAGGATGTTGCGCAAATCTGTCACAACGCTCAAGTTTACAACCGACCTTCCGCTCCTATTTTCGGTGCCGCAGTTCGCCTTCGAGAACTTCTTGTCCAAGAACTTAAGAAGCTGGTAGAAAAGGGTCACATCAATGCCAATGATGCACAATTGCCAGATCTGGGCGAATTACCACCCGCAGAAGAGTCTCCACCAGCAGAGGATGATGAGGACGACGAGGAAGACGACGACGACGATGAAGAGGAAGATGATGATGAGGACGAAGATGACGATTCAGACGATGAAGGCGGACGACGTAGGGGACGAAGACGCCGTGGCGCTGGTCGAAGAGATCAGGACAAAGATTACGAAGATGATTCGCACAAACGAAGAGGCCGACCTCCTAGTGTTCTTACACCGAACGAAGCCCGCATCGCTTCACTATTGAAGGGATTGAGAAAGCCCAAGGACGCTGCAGGAAATCTACTTGTTCATCCTTTCGAGAAGCTACCAGACAAAGCAGCTGTACCAGATTACTATACAACGATACTAAACCCCATCGCTCTCGACAACATCAAGAAAAAGGTCAAGCGGAAGAAGTATCAAAGCATCGACCATGTTCTTCAGGACCTCAATCTCATGTTTGAGAATGCCAAGCGGTACAATGAGGATGACAGCGAAGTGTATAAGGCCGCGGTTGAGCTACAGAAAGAGGCTGTCTTTTTAGCTGAACAGGAGAAGGCCAAACCTGATGATGATTTTCGAGACGAAGACGGCAAGTTACCATTAGCAGAGATCCAACATAACGGGCAGGCCTGGAAAGTCGGTACGTACATATCGGGATACCACTGCGCGATGCGTTTCCAGTGTTGTCACGCGGCTAACATGCATATAGGTGATTGGGTTCACATTAGAAATCCCAATGACCTGGCCAAGCCCACCGTGGCGCAAATCTATCGAACTTGGCAAGACCGTGCTGGCCAAAGATGGATCAATGCCTGCTGGTACTACCGACCAGAACAGACTGTGCATCGATATGAGAAGCATTTCTTCGAGCATGAAGTCGTCAAGACAGGTCAATATCGGGATCATCAAATCGAAGAGGTTTTGGATCGATGCTTTGTCATGTTCGTGACCCGATTCAATAAAGGGCGACCTCGAGGATTTCCTCTGGACAAGGAGATTTATGTGTGCGAATCACGCTACAACGAGGAGAAGTTCACATTCAACAAGATCAAGACGTGGGCAAGCTGTGTCCCAGATGAGGTACGCGACAAGGACTATGAAATGGACCTCTTTGATGTGCCTCGGCGCATGAAGAAGATTCCCAGTCCTATTAAGCACTTGCTCCGTGAGGATGCAAAGGAGACAGATGAACTCCCCAAGCCAACATGGGGAAGCCCAAATGCCCCGCCCATTGTTGGAGCGGTACATCGCCGTAAACGGGAGGCCAATGTAAGTGAAATGTACCTGTTCTTTCGTTTCTTCTATCCTGCCAGTGCCATGCCATGCCATGACTCGGCTGGCTGTCGCTGTATCCGTTATCAACAAACGAACGCCCTGCATGATCCCTGCCCGCCAACGCCTTTTTTGCCCTTCCCAGCTCCGACGCCTGATTTTTGGCCGTGATTCATGCATGCCTCAGGCTTTCTTTCGTCTCACTTTGTTGTCGCACGCAACTAACCACAACTTTCTAGGAATCACCACCGCCAATGCCCACCCCTCCGCCACAAGCCATGTCGGCGGTCCCACTACCCGATGCCGGCGCTGATTCTGGCCGGCGCGCTTCAATGTTGTCAGTACCTGGTGGCATTCCTAGTGATCATTCCGGGCGACATCCTTCAATATCCTACCCTGGAGGACCTTCACCTTCGCCCGTCCCATACAATGCTCACATGGCACCTCACTTTCAGCCGGTCACCCCTGGTGCCCAACCAGCACAAGTGCAACAGACTCCAGTCCCTATTCCACATCAACCTCACCTGGGTGCTCAGCCTCAAGTGTCTGTACGGCCTGTGCAATATCAACACCAACCTCAACACTCGCAGGCAGGATATGCACAAGGATTCGCCCCTAACTTTGGGCAACCGGTGCCTCCTATGCATCAGCAGACACCTATGCCAAACCACATGGCCCAGGCATACAACCAAGTACAGGCCACTCCAGTCGCTCGCAGTCCTATGCCGGCTGCACCAGGGATGCCTATGCAGGGTGGCAATGTGTATAACCCACCCAGACCACCAGAGGTCTACGCACTTCCCGACAATATGAACGATGCGATGCCAAAGGAGTTGCGAGAGTCATTTCAACATGACAGTTCTGGCCGAGTTCTCTTCTTCACTGCTCCTCCTCTCGACAGACCCCACAAGGGCATATCACACGAAAGTGCTGGTTTAGGACACAGCGCCAAATATCTGGCTGGGAGGAAAGAATGGTTGGCCGACCGGGAGAGGAAGAGAAAGGAGCGCGACGAGCAGATTGGGAGTAACTCAAACAAGAAACTCGAAAGGGATGCAGCAGATGCGCGCCAAGCGAAAACAGAGGTTGTTGCGCAGGCCAGTGATGCCATGGCTAAGTGGTTGGAGCAATACAACGAGGATACCCAGAAGTGGAAAGACAAGGCAGGGCTTGAAGGTTGGCGTGAGGTCAAGCCATCCAAGGAAGAGAACAGCACTGTTTGAGACAAGTGAGCAGCAGTTGGGAAACAATATGAATCAAAGGCGCCCAGGTATCTTATTCAAGATAAAGAGGGCGAAAACTAGGTTAACTTTCTATGCGTTAGGATTGGAGTAACGGCTAAATTCATCCAACAATATCTTGCAACGATTCTGAGACGAGTTGTAGTAGTTTTAGATTGTACTGATTGATTGATGAGGTGCCCCTTTCATCTGCATCTGCATCTGCACCACAGACAGACTTCCGGGCTTCTTTAATGATATTGACCCTTTGTCGGCATGTCAATTAGCTGCTGGCAGGCTGTGTGGTCAGAGTTCTTTTTCGTCAAGTTGGTCATGGCTCGTATGAGTGATCCACATTTGTCGTCCATCACGAGTCGCTGGACATCACCCACACAAAGCAGATGAAGCTCTAATCACTGCTAGGTGTTGGGAATGGGTTGCGCAGCTTGTAAATTTGTAAATCCTGATCAGAAAAGTGATGGCAAGTCCCTGACAAAAACCATGTAAGGTCAACGCTGAATAACTGACTAGGTACATACATATAATACATGACTGCTCGGCTAAGCCGTCGGGCATCAGGTAATTGAAATCGTTGATTCAAACCAATCAGCGGCTGACGGAACTAATGGAAACCTCCTGTTATGTCGGACATGTACCTCCTGGATTATTTATGGCTGCGCTACACCGTCTTGGGAACCTCGGTGTACCTCGACGCTAACGCATACCTTGGATTGCCCGGCTTTTTTTCTGCTTCGCCCAAAGCTTGCCGAGAGGAACTTGTTTGTGAGTGGAACATCGCGAATCATTGTCCGAGCTTGTCTCATTCGTGTGTGGTTTCGTTTTTCCCTCCTGACCTCCAGTGCCTTCTAAATATCTCCACCTCAGCAACAACAACAACCCGCGATCCTCCCCGTCGCATCCTCTCCCCTCCCCTCCGGTCCTCGACAATCCCTCTCACAGTCCTTCAAAATGCTCTCCAGAAGTATAGCCACCGCCGCCCGCATGGTGCCAGCCACCAGGGCGCTGAGGCCCCGTTCGCACCCTCTCGTCATGCTTCCCTCCATGATGCAGACCGTTCGCACCTACGCCGATTCCGTCATCAAGGTTCCTCAGATGGCCGAGTCCATTTCCGAGGGTACTCTCAAGCAGTTTTCCAAGAGCATTGGCGATTATGTCGAGCAGGATGAGGAGATTGCTACCATCGAAACCGACAAGGTATGCATGCCGTCATAGCAATATTGAAAACTGTCACCAGCACAGCCTTACTAAAACATCGTCAACAGATTGACGTTGCTGTCAACGCCACCGAGTCTGGTACCATCAAGGAGTTCCTCGTTGCCGAGGAGGACACAGTTACTGTCGGGCAAGACCTTGTTCGAATTGAGCTTGGAGGCGCGCCATCCGGTGACAAGAAGGAGGCCCCCAAAGAAGAGTCCAAGGAGCAGCCCCAGAAGTCCGAGTCTGAATCAAAATCCGAATCAAAACCTGAGCCCAAGCAAGAATCCGCTCCTGAGCCTAAGAAGGAGTCTTCTCCTGCTCCCAGCAAGCCCGAGGCTCCCCGACAGGCCGAGAAGAAGGACTCCAAGCCACAGTCTGCCGCTTCGAGCGGTCCGTCTATGGGTAACCGAGAGGAGCGCCGTGTAAGTTACTATATGCCATGATGTAGATATTTTTGAGCCCAGTCCTCTGGTACTGATTGTCTTTCAGGTCAAGATGAACCGTATGCGCCTTCGAATTGCCGAGCGTCTCAAGCAATCCCAAAACACGGCTGCTTCCCTGACCACCTTCAACGAGGTCGACATGTCCAACATCATGGAGTTCCGCAAGCTCTACAAGGAGGACGTTCTCAAGAAGACTGGCGTCAAGCTTGGTTTCATGAGTGCTTTCTCTCGAGCCTGCGTTCTTGCTATGCGCGATCTCCCCGCTGTCAACGCCTCCATTGAGGGACCCAACGGCGGTGACACCATCGTCTACCGCGACTACGTCGATATCAGCGTGGCTGTCGCTACCGAGAAGGGCCTCGTTACCCCTGTCGTCCGAAATGTCGAGTCCATGGACATGATTGGCATTGAGCAATCGATTGCCGATATGGGCAAGAAGGTTGGTCGCAATTCTGGCACGCTCACAAGTAGACTGGTGACTGACCATGTGTTTACAGGCTCGTGACAACAAGCTTACTATCGAGGATATGGCTGGAGGCACCTTCACCATCAGCAACGGCGGTGTTTTCGGGTCTCTCATGGGCACTCCCATCATCAACCTCCCCCAGAGCGCTGTTCTTGGCCTCCACGCTATCAAGGAGCGCCCCGTTGCAGTTAACGGCAAGATCGAGATTCGACCCATGATGTACCTTGCTCTTACTTACGACCACCGTCTGCTGGACGGCCGGGAGGCTGTACAATTCCTTGTCAAGGTGAAGGAGTACATTGAGGATCCCCGAAGGATGCTCCTGTAAGAGACATTACTGAATGTCAAGCTACTTAATACCCTATAGCATGTAGTCAATAGTCTTTGTCGAAGAAATTCGAGGCGTCTTAACTATCATCTATTGTATACTAAACAATGATAACGTATGGAGCATGCACGTTCTCTTGCCAAATGTTGATAAACATGGATTTCATCATAGTGATATATCCTCGTTGCTCTTGTGTGGAGAACTTAGCCTGACGAAATTGAAGCGTACCTTGTTTTGGCTTAGTCTTTCTCTTTCGTGAATCATTCGCAGGGTACGGGGTCGTTATCCTGTGACTTATTAAGGACCTTATGACCCAGCTTGCTTTGTAGTTGTTTGTTCCACCACGCTCAAATCAGAGCAATTGAGAATATGTCAGTCCCCGTGAGCGTCCTTTTTGTCATTGACATCCAGAAAGATCTGGCATTTGATGACAAGACCGAGATCCCTCACGCTGAGCGCATACGCGATGCCGGAGAACAAATACTTGAGGTTGCAAGAGGTATCGCTGCCGATCCGAAACCCATCATAGTTTTTGTTCAGCATGAAGAATCGCCCGAGAGTGGTCCTCTTGTAAAGGGTAGCAAACCATGGGAGTTGGTCTTCGAGAACGACCCAAACAATCCAAGAGAATTACTCGTGTCAAAGAATCAACGTGAGATTGCTGCATACTCATTCATTGTTCATTGCTAAATGTATATAGGAGACACTTTCAAGTCGAATCCAGATTTAGCTGGTCTTCTCCGGTCCAAGGGCACTCAACACATTGTTGCATTTGGCATACAGAGTGAGTGCTGTGTGCTGGAAACTTGCAAGGGCGCTCTGGAAGCTGGTTTTCGAGTCACGCTGCTTCAAGGTGCTCACTCTACTTACGACACGGAGAACAAACAAGCCGTTCAAATCGAGCAGGATGTTGAAAATGAACTCAAGGCTCTAGGTGCTTCAGTGACTCCATGGCAAACTGCTATCGGTCAGTGGGCCAACACTGGAGTCTTAGGTTGAGATTGCACAATGAAGCAAAAGAGTGTTATTTCTATGACGGCTGGCTGTCAACTGTTCGTATGCTGCAGTTGCCAGTGGGGAATGGCTTGAAATGAAGGAAAGGTTCGGTCGTAGCAACAATGTGAAAGAAATGCTGATCCATGCTATTTTTGCAGCCCTTTCAGATTGCGACATGGCATTTACAGCCCAAGTCCAGTTATATTACGGTGCCATGAATGAATTCGAGGATGGTTGTCTGTTATCTCGAGGCAAGTTCTGACAAAAAGAAAAGCCATACACGGTGAACATCGCGAGCCATGGCGCTCATACTGGCTGTGTCTTAACACACTTCCCAGCCTTATCGGCCATGCCATTCGAAGAGTAAAAGCTTGTTTGCTCTTGTTGCCAGATTTTCAGCGCCGTGATTAATGCCATGAGCCGCCATCGCTCTGTGGGACAGTATTGAGTTTTAATGTCGATGAATATCATCTTGAATGGTTTGCTAAGGCTTATTAACTGCTTGAATGATGGAATGGCAACAGCTTTGTCTGAAGCTGCGCTACTACCGATTGCGGATGGAGGCTGAAGTCGAAAGAGTAGGTACTCATGAGCATAATTCTTATCGAGTATCTCGTCTTTTACTGTCATGCACCACTTAAAGTGCTCCCGGTAAAAATCACTGTTGGTTTCCTCCCGTTTGCCCTTGGTGTCGGCTGTGGAGATACGCTCTGTGAGGGTTGAGAAGGGAAAGGTGACCGTACGGCCGTCCTCCAACAGCCGAGCTGACATGTATTCCATAGCAACCGTAGAGTCTCCAATCTTGACAATATTCTCTTGATTTGACACAGGAGAGAGATTGATGAGGCTCTTGAATTGAAGGGCCGTGTCGTTGGACTTGAACGGTTCTCCAGCCACTGCCAGCACCATATCTTTGGCAGACGCTCCATTATAAATCAAGGTGCACAAACGATTAACACAACTACCGGTAACACCAGCATAGACAGAGGCAGCGAATATTTTCTTGTTGGATTCATCACCGAGATGGAAATTCCGATACGAAAGCTGATAGTGTGCGATGAAAGTCTTTGGCAAAGCAACATGTGATGAGTCTGCACATTCCTGAACGAATGGCTCTGGCCGTGGAGAGGAGTTGGCGACTGTTCCAGTTGCTGGAGTTGCCAGTTGTGAGGGATTTGAATAAGGCGGCGGAGGGTTAGTAGGGGGAGAGGAGCTTAGAGGACTATGCTTAGAGTCTATCGTGAGAGGAGATAATAAATACCTTTATGTTAATAGAAAGATATCTATTAGCTTAAGCTAAAAGGCAGTTAATTAAATATATTTAAGTATTTATAATAAAGTAATATAATTTAAATTTAAATTATA